>VYXF01002939.1:60954-184493 GCA_013397295.1 Polioptila caerulea
TGGGGCAGACAATCTCTGGATGCTGTTTGGTAATGAAAACCCAATCACAGAGGTCATTATCTGATGAGGTTTTCTTGGAACTGGCAGGGTTTTTTTTTCTTTATTTCTTTACTTAATGATAACCCTCGATGGGTTTGCCCCGCATGGGATGGTCAGAGCCGCACAATTTTGTTCACCATTAATTTCAGCCTTTGAAGCTCAGAGCTCTGAAGCAGCAGCAAAGAAAACCCCCCACCAAGCTGGCTCCAAAATAAGACAATCCAGCCTGCCTTAAACAGAATAGCAAATGGCCTCCCATCCCAGAGATGGGAACTGACGTCAGTCAAGCTACATTTTCTGATATTTCCCCAAAACGTATAGCATTTAAAACCCTTTAAAACTTAAGAGTCTTTAATTAAATTGCTTTTGATTTTGTATCAGTGCAGAATTAGTTTATTTATTCTGTGAGCCCAGCTGTTTAGCAGGGATGGATTTCACACACAGCACCACGCGTGCGTTTTTTAATTTGTCGTTTCTCCACAAAGGCTGGCAACATTAGAAACACTTTGCTCTTTGAGGTTTACATTTGTAAGCACTTGGATTCATTCACAGACATGCTGTAAATGTGACCAAACTAGTCCAGGGGAAGCCTGGACCTGGAGATGTCACCCTACCTGTGGGTGGCTGGGGCTGTGCTCTCAGATGAAGTCACTCAATCCCCACCAAAATGTGTGGATTTGATGAATCGCACCCGCACACTTCCCAGGCCAGATGAACAGGGGTGAGAGAGGAGTAATGATGTGTTTTGAAGAGTGCAATGTCCACCTGAGCACTATTTTACATGTGGGGAGTACATGAGGATGCAAAGCAGGCACAGAAGAGTTATTAACAGGTTAGCACAAGAAACATAGCGATGGCGGGCTCATCAAAAGTGAAGATGAAGGCTTTGCGTGGCAGTCTCTCTCTCTCCCTCATTCCTATCTGAGTGGATGTATCTGATGTGACACTATGCCCTAGATTTATACTGGGATAAGGAAAACTGGCTTCCTTTCAGCTTTTTGCTGATTCCAGCAGGTGGCTAGATAGAGGGCAAAACCTAGTCATAGGTCACTGTTAAGATCAGTAGTCATGAATCAATTCCCATGATAGTTAAATTATTGAGGCAATGCGGAGAATGTCTAGGCAACAGACGGAGCTTAAGATTTCCTTCTTGACAGTTTTCTGCTTTACAAAATATGCATCTTCTAATTTGCCGAGCTGAGGATAAATATCTGCTAATGCTGCCAGGCTTCATCCTAATTTGTCTGAACTCAGCTCTGTGCCATCACTCGCAGCCAGAGCTCTGCTTACACAACCCAAAGCGCTCAGTTTGAGTGCGCGTCGTGCCTCGAGGCTGGGAGCTGAATGCCCAAATCTTTCTGTGTCTGAGAGCCACGTGGTAAAAGCCACACACCTGGCAAGGATGAAAGAAGAGGAAGCCCCAGGAGGTGGCCGGGGGGGTCCCATGACCCTGTGATAGTGCAGGGCCGTCAAGGTGAGGAGATGAACACGACTGTGATGCACAGAGCAACACCTCCTGAAACCTGGGTCTGGACTACCCAGGAACTTTTGTTCCAGCACCATCCTACGGCCAGTGACATGAGCTGGTAGAGAAATCCAGCACATAAAACCACTTCTAAACTTTGTTTAGAAGCTCACTTTGTTGTGAGCTGCATTAACACTCAGACAACAGAGTCGACCCGACATGCTTGCATTTGTTTCAATGAGTAGCATTTTTCCCGTGGATCCTTTTAGTCTACATTTATCACCCTCTCACTATGTCTTAGCTGTGGCATCAGTACCACATCCTTTTAAGCGAGTTGTTTCCATGCAGAGAAAGCAATGACACATTTAGGGCCAAAATCAGCCTCCAGGGACAGCACAGCAAATTGGCAGAGTCCACAGGGATGCCAAAACCCCAGAAGTACTAAGGCACACATGAAAATTCAGTGCTCAGCTCCTGCCTAATGTGGGGGGAATTTAGAAGTCACCAGATTTTTGTTTCTTTTAACATATTTCGGTAATATTTTATGGCTTAAGTTCAAGGGCTTAATATTCCTCTCCATTCACAATATTTATAAGGGATTGCAAATAATGAATTTAAAAGTTATTATAAAAATATGAACTTTATCACATCACCAGTGATAGTCCTTTGTTGGAGTTGCAAGCTTAAATATAAGCCAAATGACCTCAACCTGTCTAAAGGAGAAGCACAGCCAACAGGAAAACAGAAACAGCTCATTTACACACAAGTAGATGAAACTATGATATATTATATCAGCTAAAAGCATATATAAATTAACATTTTTACAGTTTCTGCTTAAAAAGGGGAATATCACATCAGAATTTAATACACTCAAAATATCCAACATGCAGTCTCAACATAGTCAGTCCAGTATTAAAAATCTAGATTGTTTAATGCACTATAATCACACCTTTGTTGCTGAACTGTTACTTAGGATCTCTTTTCGATCAGCAACAAATAGATAAGTATCATTAAATATTTTCATTAAGGGCCTAGTGTGTAATGCTTATCAGTACATATTTCAACACTGGAAGATTTAAAGGAGGTTCAACAGATGGGCTGCAGCCACAACTACATTTTATGTAAGTAGTGCGTTTTCATGATCTTGATGAAAGTGGGATTGCTTTGAAAAGAAAAGAAAAGAATGTCTAACTTTAAACAAAAAATTGTTAAATTGAGTTTTGGATTTACATCATATATTAAACACCATCCTAAGGTTGCTCTCTTTTTAAAACTAGCTACTGTTCTTAACCAGGTTACATCTACTACGATAAAGCATGACTGGGTGTTAGTCACAGGAGACAGGTTCACTTTCTACATCATTTGGTCTCTGCTTTACTTATATTCTAAATCACAGGAGGTCAGATACTGCTTGGTATTCATACACCCTGCACAGCACAAGAAAAGTGCAAAGACCCCTCTTCCCTCATGAAACTCTGGCAACTTACAGGCTAATTGTCTGTGGGTGAATTCGACACACATTAAGTCTTTTCATAGCAGAACAAGCCCTCATTCCAACAAATATCAAGATCCTGAAAACACTCAGATAAGGACAAATATGTAAGAAAAAAAATAGCCCCACATGCCATCAACTATGCCATCAATAATACAAAATATTTTACACCACTTGCACCTGAGTTGAAGAGTGGAAAAGAGAGGGAGACTCTGTCAGTGCAAGAGAATGATTCATGTGACCACTTTGTCTTAATTACTCAGAACAAGCAGTTTGTTGCTGTTTAGTGAAGAACTAAGATATCAGCGTCCCCTGACAGAAAAATAAATAGCCATCATGGTGGTGAAGATGATGATGACTCCCAGAATAACGATCAAAATCCGGTTTTGGATGATCCTGGAAAAAAGCAGAGGAGACAAAAAAATTGTAGTGAATAAAACAAAATAAATCAAAATAGAAGAATATAAAAATTATAAAATGAGGTGCACAGAAGAATTGGAGAAAAGACATATGCCCACAAATTCAGTATTCCTCTACCATTCTGTGTATCTTGATTATTTTTTACTTCTCCCAATTTCCAGTGTTTCCAACCATATCTTTAAGTAGCTATTAAATCCAACTTTTGCATTCAAGAAAGAAGTAGACTTTTCTGAATTATGCATACATTTATATACATATTAGAATAAATTAAATAAATTATGTTCCAATTTATTATCCTTCTAAGAACAAATGAAAAAATAGTGTTCAGTCAATGTAATCCAAGCAGGGTGGTCTGTAATAGTAAATATCATTATATTTTTTAAAAATCATTCTGAAATCTTCACAGTGTTTTTAATCTGAAAAGAAACAATTTATTAAATTTCAAGGGATTTTACTATTAAGGAACAAGATTTCAAGGAAACACATGTCAATGAGATACTCACTTGTACTAAAATACCAAGGGAAAAGTACAAAAGATAGTTTTGAAGAAAAGGATGATATAAAGAAGCAAGTGTCAAACTGTGAAGCTTATGTTGTAAAAGCATCTCTTGTCTCTGTAGCATACCTTTACTTATGGTAATAGGCAATGCTACATTTCTATGCAGTATGAAAAAAAAAATGGAGATTAGTGAAAATAAAAAGATGCCAGAAGTAGAAAGTCCTAATATTTTTCAATCATTTGTTGGGAGAAATTCCTGCTTCTAAAATCAGCCATTACATCACTTCAGATTTTTCCTAAAATTAATAGGTCAATTAAAATTACTAAATCAAGAAACAGTAGAATTTGAGGTATTTTATGGGAGGATTTTGGATTGTAAGAATTCACTGTTTGTTATTCCATTTTCACAGAGAAGGAAGAATATTTTCACAGGCTCTTCACATGTAGGGACTTTGGCAAAACATATTTGTACATGAAGCTTATAATTAGAATTGGAGAGGTATAGCAAAAAAATCCCAACAATCAAATGCAGTAAAAGCACCCCAAGTTATATACTTTTTTTCTCATGCTTCTGAAAAACAAAACAAAACAAAACAAAGTCTTCAAGAACCAAACAATGGTAAAAGGTAAAACTGTGTTTTGTGAAACATCAAACCAAGTACAACTTGAAGACAGAGAGTGTAATGTGCTAAAATGAGCATATTTCACGCGGTGAAAGAGAGAAGAAACTCCAGAGAGCAGAGGGGAGTTTTTCTTGGTAAATGTTTTTCATTTGGATGCAGGTGGATATACATATAAATTATACTGGAAAGTGTAAAGAAAAATGCAGTTTTAACCAACTCCAGCTCTCTCCTTGCTTACCCCCCACCTAAAGGAAAAGCAGTAAATGGATGGATGAAAACTGTCACATCAGACAGACACCCTCCCCTGTGACACTCTAAAAGGACTAGCTCTCTATCCTCCTGACAGGTTACAAAATGATCACATTTGCTGACACGTCTTCCGCAAAACTGCTTTAGTGTTTGTGTCCACTTTCCTAGCAGGAGATGAATGGGCTGCTTTGTCCTCATTTATCACTTAAAGCTGAACTAAGATCTGTCTCGTTTATTTTTCCCTTCCTCACTAGAAAGGCTCAACCACAGCATTAATTCTTTCGCGATGACAGCTAATTCAAACTTAACAGGCAATATTTACTCTGCCAAAAGGATGAGGAGGAGGGAGGGATGTTTCTCACTCTTTTTTTTCCCTAAAAAAAAAGTGTAGCAGGCTAACAAAATAAAGCTAATTAAGGGCTTTTGGTTCTTGTTGGTTTGCACTTCAATTTAACACCTGAACTTACAAGCTTCTCTTTTGTGGCGGGGTGTGACATTCTCTGCCAAACACCTGATAACAAACGATTTGCCCAGGCAAATGCATGAAAACCAGAATATATATTTACTCACTCGCCCTCATCACTCCTGAAAGGACACTCAGCAAAATTGAAACTCAGCAGTGAAATAGATTAAAAGCATGAAAACTCTTAAAACATTCAGCCTTAAGTAATACACAGTGCAGCTGGCTTGACAACCATTTTATTTGTGGGATGTGGGCCCCAAGGCATCCATAATGCTAATTTACAAAGGATTAACTGTGAGTGAAACTCGCTTAATCTAACACATAGTTAGGCAAAGGCATACATAACATACTGAGTGTTTAAATCAACTCCTCCTATCTCTGGCCCACCGAAAAAATCATTGCATTGTCTGAGAAGCAGAACTAAAGCAAAATAAAAAAGAAGCATCAAGTCCCCCGAATGCTTTATTTTTAATAACCTGTCAGTACACACCTGATTGCAAGATTATTTAATCAATGTCCATGTCTCTAAAATCCTTTTCAAGAAAACACTGAGTGAGGCAAGCCACCACCTGTACTTGCTAATTGAAGGTTCACTTATGGTGTGAATCTAGGAAATACATATCAAAGTTCAATTTCTAGGAATCTGAATTAGTCTGCACAGTGCAGTAAAAGAATATCATATTAAAAGGAACAAATTAATCATGAAATAGGATGGATGTTATCAACAGATTCCTACACTGAAGCATTATATACTTTTAATATTCAAGCCCACAGTTAAAGATTAATTTTATATCTTTAAAAAAAGAATAACATTGAGTTTTACTGTTTTCCTTTCAAGTGAGCAAGTAAAATTAAACTAACTGCATACTGCCCAAAGGATGGGGCTGGGAGGAGAATGACAGAGCTGTTTGGCAGCAGCAGGACAGTCTCGATGAGGACTCAGTGGTGCCTGTTGAAATCTGAGTCTGGGAGCTGCTGCTAAGACAGAGAACACAAGTTCTGGGTGCCAGCACACTTCAGATCTCAAAGTCAACAGGCAAGGATGACCCATCGGAGTAAAGAAAAAATGAAGAGGAAGGGGGGTTTTGAGTGATCCAAAAGAGTCAAGCCAGCTCACATTTGTAGAACAATGGTTGGCATTGGCAGGACCCATCTGTAGGGAAGCCTATAGTACTGTCACAGCCAGACACTGCCAGTGGGTATTGCTCTAGGCAAAGCATCAAGGAATTTAAGTGGGGGAGGGAGTGATAATACCAAAGGAGAAGAAAATGCGGCCTAACACTCCTACAACAAAATCCCAAAGGCTAACATGCTCACAAGAAGCAGATGATAGTCTTTTATCTCTATTACACCTTAAATTCAACAATATCTGGTGAATGAGGAAGCCCAGATTTTTCTTTGAAAATGCAAAGCATGTTTACAGGGTAAATAATTTAGGAAAGAATATATACTTGAAAGAAGACACCCATTGAAACATCCATGGCTAAAATGCCTGAAGGCAAAAACTTGTGCATTTGCATGCTGCATTTTATTAAGTTAGCACACTGTAGCTTTAAAAGAATGCATGGCCAAATTAAGAGGAATGTGTGACTGAAACATCAAGGATTCCTCAAGTTTACATTATGAATCACAGTGCTGTTGATATGAGATGAATTAACCATTTAATTGATGCAGCTTAGGCACTGAATTCACACCAAGTTCTGCTGCAGCCCTGCGCGGGAGCTCGTTAACAGTCAATGTCTACTGTTCCTTTCATACTCGAGCCTCCAGGAGCACAAGGGCTCATTCTACTTTGAGTTAGAAGAGACGAAAAATCTCTGCTTTTAAACCAAGCTCCATCTAGTTTATTATGGACAGCAGCCCGAAATATTTGGGTGCAAAACCACACAGAAACCGTAACTAAAGCAGATGCAAGGCTAACGTTAACTGGCGCACTGGAAGAACACTCCGGACTGACAGCACAGAAAGCACATCCCTCTCCTCTCGAGTTTCCTGCTGCTCCACCTTTCCAGATGCCTTACCCTTCATCTCCTGGTCACAGTGCCTAATCTCCAACCACTGCTGTGCTGGAGGGTGCCTCCAGCCAGTGCCAAATTCAGGACACCATCCGCTTTTGAGGATCACCTCCCTGCTGCACAGGGCAACCAGTGCTCTGCAGAACAGGTCCCACATGTGCTACCAAACACTGATGCTCCCGGAAAATCTGCTCCCCTCACTCCTGCCCTGGCAGAAATTGTGCTGCCTTTCCATATTTCAAATCCCCAAAGGATTCCCTCCTGTCCATAGCTTCGCACACACAGACACACAATGGGTCTAACTCTGTTTGGGCCATGTTTAGCTCTGCTCCGTATAAACACAAAGCAGCTCCCCAATAAGCTTTTGCAAACCTTACATTAAGGATGCCAACCGTGTTTAAACCTTTTTATAAAACTGCATTCATTAGCAGGGGAGTGCACGACATCTATATGGGTTCAGCCTGATGTCTTGCACATGTCTTAGTGCCTGATTGACCAGCATTGAATAATGATGCCTTGCCATTAAGCAGTGATGGTACAATAACAATTGTAATGAAAATTAGCAATCACGGTAACATGTTAACAAAATGCAGGATATAAACGAACCAGTGCAGACTCTGGGTGCATAAAGAGTGTGTCCTTAAGTTGAGGACTACAAATAAAAAGCTGCAAAAAATTTCCTACAGAAGCTCAGCTCTGACACTGATACAAACAAAAAAAAACCCGAAACCAAACAAATGGCTTGGGGGATCAGTTGGCACACATTCATTACAATACAGGGCTTTATTCTTAAAGGAGGCATCTTGAAAAATAGTGTCCTCAAGAACACAGACTGATTGATGACAGAGCACTGTCCAACAGTGTTTCACTGTAATATGTATTTATGATTTAACTAGAAGTGGTTCCTATCAGTTTACTGGACAGAAAGGCTTGTTCTCTGTATGCAAAATCACATCTTAAATGGTCACTTTGAATACTTGGCTGTTGCATTTTTTGTGCCTTTTTATTTCTGATTGGCAGTGTTTGCTAACATGAAAAAAAATAGGTGCAAGCAAATCAGTGGCAAGTGATTTTTAAGTGTCCAATATTCATGTGCAAATCAGCAGATTCAAACAAACACTAAGTGTGGGTCTAGTCACATAGGCAAAGGCATACCAGGCAAAATTAAATGTGCATTTAAAGTAATATAGCTATACTCACATAGCTTCTAGACAGACACAATTATTACTATATATAAGGACATCCTTGTTACGATGAGTTTTCAAATGGAAGCACTAAACCCCACACAGGGGAATAAAATTTTATGATTGGTAAAGCAAAGCCTTAGATACATAATGATAAATCTCAAGTTCAGGGTATCTGGGGGCTGTTCAATCATTCCCATCTTCAGGCTTAAAAATGCTTTTCTTAAATAAAAGCAACTGAAAAGAATGAGACAGGCTGTGGCAAAAACATCAAGACATGGCAACCTACTGCAATAAAAGAGTAAGAGAACCCTGCCTAGCAGAATTATAGCTGGCTGGAAGTATCTGACTTGAGACATTTTTAATCATTAACAACTGAAATTAGTGAGCAGAAATACCAGTGAAAAAAATACCTGCAAAACTTGCATATAACTCCTTGGCCCTCTTCTAGTTGACCATGGAAAAAGAGGAATTTGGAAAACACTCAAGTTTTTTCCTCTTCCCCACCACAAACTCTGAAAATCATTCCAAGTCTTTATGTTCTCAAGCCAGAAGACCTAATTACATTGTAATTGACATTGTATATTTAGATGTGAAAAGGCTTTGGGGATGGTGGAGAGGGGATGGGACTCCCCATGGCTTATTTGGGACAAAAAGACCACACTTCCAAAGGCCCACCTTCAGTCTGCAGACTGTTGCCAGGAGAAGCATCTTTCGTGTTCTCTGAATTCCTTCCCAAAGGTGCCTCTTTGTAAGAACTTGGGAAGATCCATTAAAAATTGCTGAAAAGTGAGCAGATAATTAAATGAAACCCTAAAAATTGAGGGCTGGAGAATAAGAAAGGATGGGCTTCTTCTTTCTGATTTTCTAGCAGGGTTTATTGAAAGGGCCAGGTCATACAGGGCACCTAAGATTTTGTTGATAGGGCTGAGGAATTGTGCAGTGCTCTGTCCTTTAAAGTTCAGCCTTAAGGACTGAGGCTGTCTACTTGTAATAACATGGATACCAATCTCTAGTTATAATATTACACTCAAACCACATCAATGTGTTTCCACCTGGGCCCTGAATGAAAGAATGAGTCATGTAATAACAGGTGCAGGGAAGTAGTCACACTATCCCACTTTAAACATCGAAATTATATCTAGCTAATCTCTCTCAGCTCCCTGTACACAAGCTCGAGTCCTGCTCTGAACTGCCCTCCCTTTCTCCTGGCCATCACCCCTGGAGCTAGGTAAGCTGGCTGGGTTAGGTGCCTACAACATGGGAATGAATACCTCTAAAAGCTTGAACATGAGGCCCAAGCAAGAAAGCCTGCTAGTTCTGAAGGCAAAATCACATAGAAAGGTGTTAGCATATTGTAAAGTGTGTGTAATCCCCCATTAATCAGAAATATTGCAGAGATGGAACTCACCAGTGAAGCAGAAGATGCTAATCAATAATTAGCCATTAAAGACCTTGATCCATCATCTCCTTTTAATGGGTCCTATATTTGCACATTAAATTTTGACCAGAAGCAAATATACTTTTCCTCTTACAATTTTTCTGGAGGATTAAAAGAAAGGATATCCCTCTCTTGGCTGAATGCCTGCTGAAACACACTGGCCTTCCTTGACTCCACTATGTTTTTACCCTGCTGTTTCATCTTCTGACAATGTTGTCATAAAGACTAAAACTTAAAATTATTTTCATTATATCTGATAGCTAAAGTACTTATGGAGAGATTTAATTCATAATAGAAATATTGCAACACATTCCAAAAGAACAGCATTGGTGTATAGTGTTATTTGGGAGCCATCAGGGTTATCAGGGCTTGCATGAGCCTTCTCTCAAGGAGCTGGCACTCTCAGGAAGTGAAAATTGTACCCAGGTGATCAGTGGGGTGTGTGTGGGGAGTGAGAGGAGACTGACCAGCCTAGTAAAGAGAGAGGTCTACAGGAATAATTGGAAATCAAATGTGGTAACAGGGAAAGCCTGATTGAGGACCTCATAGATGTGGAACTAAAGATCAAAACACAAAATAGGAGGGTTCTGAAAATCTTGTACTAGCCAGATTTTATTCACTGTTTATTTTAAAAACACATGGGAAGGCATTTCTGAAGGATGTATCCTTCTGCTCCTGAGAGACCCTGACATGGAACTTTTCTCTACACGGTTTTGATGCAACTTCAGCTTTCTCCCATGTCCATGTCCATTCCTTCCACAGAGGGAATCAATCAGGTTATGACTGTCACTAGGAGGCACAGTGGGGCTTCTGGGGCCATGAAAAATCACCAACCAAAACAGGAGAGGGACTAACTCATTTCATGCAAAGCACAGGCAACACCAGATCCCTTCGGCAAGTCTAAATGATGCTCACGTGCACAGTGGCAACTGCAAGTGGAAGGAGTCAAGGTTGTCTTAATCTCCAACCACTTTCTCAGGGTACTGAAGTATCAAGAAGAACAAATCACACATTTAGTCACCTGAGCATGACTAAGAACCATAGGCCTTAGCAAACATTACAAGAGCTTTAGCAAGAGCTCTGAGGGAGGGTGGATAGCCCAGCTGTCGGTGCAGTGGCATTCTTCAGCACGTCGGGTACATGAAACCCTGTCCCCAAACAGTTAATAGGAAAAAAAAAAGCCCCAACCCCCTCGTCAGCACTCAAAGCTAAAGCAATTATTTCTCCAGCAGAAGAAATGTATGCAAGCTATAAAATGACAAGAAGGTACATGATCTCATATTGGCTTTTATGATAAATATAGTTAAATTTACATTCTGTGCAATTTAAAGAAAACAAAAATGTCAAAAGTCTGCATCTTATCAACTTCCATAATCATTAGAAGCCACTAAAAGATATATCTTAAACAGATGAAAGGAAATAACGTCTTTCACCCTGCTTCAATTTAATTAATGACTAATCTACAGGTTTTAGGTGTGACAAAGCTGGAGACTGGACTCACACACTCTTCTTGCATTATTTTCTTCTTATTACACCATATTTGACTGGGCGTCCTTTTGTATGGCAAGTTTCCTACAATTGTCTTAACAATGTTGACCTCTTGTAAAAACCTGAAGGCATCTGCAGCAATTGTTCCTGAAGATGTGCAATCCAAAATGTTACCATTTCATGGCACTTCTTGAATGATAGAATAGAATTTTTTTTGGTATATATTCATTTTTTTTTCAAATGCTATAAAAGAAAGGAAAACAATCATGGCTAAGGCCATTTGTGAGATGGCATTAAAAGAGCCTACTCTGAGACAGATAAAAATAATGAGAATCTTTCTGTCAAGAAGGATTTAGAAAATATCACTAGCATTATTAAAATTTAATTTTTTACTGTGCTTTTTGGTTCCCCCTTTTCCAGTGATAATGAGCAGGACTGCACACCTCCACAATGCTAGCACTTGTTTTGAGCAATAAATTCAGCCTTCCAGTCTGAAGACATTTCAGACAACAATTTTGACTGCTATAGGCTTATTTTCTGTGCACCTTTTTTGTGCTTTGAGTCCTCCTATAAAAACCAGTTCATAAGCTAATTTTCCACAAGGCCAGTGGAACAAATAAAAATCAATTTTTGCCCAACCGGTTCAGAGAAAACCTGGGAACAGAGAAGACAGAACAGTGAAAAATAAAAAGAATCGATGTATTCACAAATGGTTTACCTGATAGAGAACTATCAAATTAGTTGTCAGGAGATACTTGCCACTATGAAAATAGTTTCTTTTCAGCGTGTTACAGTATTTCTATTAGGGGAGCAGAGAAACTTCTACTTTGCCATGACCTCAGACAGCTCGGTTTAACAACCACGTCAAGCCTCCAAATATTGGGTAAAACCACAGGGCACAAAGTCACAGTGCAAGAGCCCCTTGCAGGTCTTGCAACCAGAGGGACCTGCAAGCCCAACTGGCTTAGGGGGGTGTAAGACTTCATGATCTCCTGGAAGGCACAGAGACTCCTGTCTCAGTGAAGGCAGGGAGACATTCATGACCTCAGGCCAACCTTGTCAAGAGGAATTTGGTCCATCAAGAGAGGGAAAAAATCGTAAAAAACACCGCCCAGACTTCCCTCCTCTGTTAAAACCCCAAGTGTTCAGGAGCACACTGAAGACTAAGCAGTTTAATCTTTTGGACAGCAGAACAAAAATTTCTCCAAAGATGGGAATTCCATTCGTTGACTTCAAAACTTTCAGAATCTCAAGGACAACTCAGGGCACAGGCTTTAATATCATGGCCCAATCCATTTCATCATCTTCTCCACTAATTGGGCAAGTGTTCCCAAAACTGCCATACTGAAAAGGGATAGGATAGGTGCTCATGCTTGTCTGTCTGCAGCCAGAAAAATGTCTGGAAAATGGAGTAAAGAACAGAATCTGTTTTTTAATACGAATTAACCATCACTGCTGTGAAAATAAAACAAATTTATAATTTACAAGCTTAAATATTAAGGAAGCTATTTTTAAGTACCTATAATCTTCACTCTGGTATGTGGCATTTTATACACTCCTTTACTTTTATGAGTTGGCATTAGAATGTGACTCATTTTAACAGAAAAAAAAAAAAAAAGGATTAACTACGTTACTCTGAAGTAAAGCTGCATATTACCTATTTAAAATATTGTAACACACCATGGAGACATCATTTCTAGGGCCAAACAAAACATTACTCAATGAAGAAATGGCATGAAATAGAAAATACTCAGTGGAGGAAGGGTATTTGGGGCTAAGCAGTTTCACTGCCAATAAACAGCATCATAATAAATAGTGCATACATAGGAAAAAAGTATACCTGTTCTTCACTATCTGAGATGCAACACCTTAGTGTGGGAAACTAATAAAGATACCACTCTTCCACTTAGCACATGCAGGGAAAAACGAAAACCACCACACATTTTGATTCTGAATCTCTTACAACTGATGCTAATTTGCTTATGATATCTGCCTGATTTAGAGCTAATCTTCTGTAAATTAACTCCTAATGCTGTCTGAAATAATCCTCTTAATGCTGGTCTGTCTTGAGTACTTTATATCAAACACCATGAAATACACAAGCA
Organism: Polioptila caerulea; assembly: GCA_013397295.1. Classification (NCBI taxonomy): domain Eukaryota; kingdom Metazoa; phylum Chordata; class Aves; order Passeriformes; family Certhiidae; genus Polioptila; species Polioptila caerulea. Next base: position 74,438 of record VYXF01002939.1, read on the forward strand.
GACACAAGGCGCTCAGCATCTGCAGTGCTGTTGGCTGCTCAGGAGTGTTTGCTGTGCCATGAAGGCACAAGCACGGTGCAGAGCTCTGGGGCCCTGGGGCAGCCTGGAGACGGCTCGGGTTGTCCCTTTGGAAGGGGACAAGCCAGAGCCGTGTCCCACCGCCTCCTGGCCACCAGGGAGGAGAGAAGGCTCTTTGTCTCCTGACAAAATGGTGCAGGGAGGTACAGCTCCATGCTCCAGAGCTCCCACCTCCAGCAGCACATGATAATGAGAAAAAGCAAACTGCTCAGGCTTTGAGATTTCCCAGCAACGAGATCTGTGTTAAACAGCACTAATTATCAGCTGGAAGCCTAATCTGATAACGGGTCTGAGAAGACAGAGATAGACCATTTTGTTCCTTCAGCGGAGGAAAATATTTTTAAGGGTTTTTCTTCAGCATCAGCCAGCTTAATAATTATTGTCAGTGTGCTTATAACTCTGTATTCAAAAAGACATTTTTTCATCTAAATCCAATGGAACAATTTTCTCCCCCAACATCAGTTTAATGATAGAGCCAAAAACCTAATTGATATTGGTAAGCAATGCAATATGAACACATTTTTTTCTTGGGTTTTGAAACATAAATGGCAGACACAACTTTGACTCAATGGACTTCTTTATGTTTTAACAGACAGTTTATTGGCCCAGACTCCTACATATAAAAAGCCCAATTCCAAAAGCAATACATTTTTAACTGAAAAATTCATGCATTTTTACTGTGTACATGTAACTTTGTCAGGTAAAGGACTTTTAAAACAATTTTAATATGTGGAATGTTGTTTAGAAATCATATTCTCACCATAGCAAGTGGTTATAGGAGGCTATTAAAGAAAAAAAAATCTATTGTTTAAATGATACTTTATTGGAACTTGCTTTTTTAATATATTAAAGAACATATAGAGTACAGTGATCACTGAGCCGTATGTGTACAGCCCTTCAAGAGACTTGTGGAAATGTATAAAACAAGCAGTGATACAATCCTTTGCCAAACACTGTCATAAATTTTTTATTTGGCAGCTAACATTCTCACTAGCTTTCTTGGCAGCAATTGGGACCTTTAGCAAGAAAGGTGCAGGAGAAAAATACCTTGTTTAGAGATGTTTTCAACACTTTCTGGGATTTTTCAGAACTTCTGCCTGCAGCATATTTTACAACCAGAGTCTCCAGTCACCTGATGAGTGGGTGGTGGTTTTAAACTTTTTTTTTTTAAATATAGACAGCCTACTACTTCCCTCTGGCCTTCAGCCTAGGATGTGAGTGTGTGGAGTGAGGCTGTGTGTTCCACAGAGGTACAAGTGGTTGCTCCTCTCTGTCTAGACAAAAAAACTTGAAAATAATATCAGACTGTATCTTTCATTGTTCCTGATGCTATCTGTATCTTATTCCTGGGTGACAGAGATAAATGAAAGTCAAATATATGCTGAGTACTTTTGCATTTTTCTCGGGAGATAACTGCAGAAGAGCTGGTCACAGGTGCAGCTGCCCTGGTCAGTCAGTGGGTTGCTGAGAAACAGAGGTGGGAAATAGATTTCTGTGCCCAGGTCCAGAGGGGTTTGTTATTGTTGTTGTTTGTTTGTTTCCCTTTAATATACTGAACTTAACATCTGAAGCGTTATCTTCCTGCAGGAGCCCAGATGTGCTGATGTATGTGTCTTACCAATTCACTCATGGAAAGATATTCTATATTTTGGTATTTCATCATTTCAGAATAAAAATCAGACTAACCTACTTTACATCTCAGCAACTTCCTCCAAAACTTTCACAACATTAAGATACATAGCAGGTCCTCTTATGAACAGAAAGGGAACAGCCTGTCTTCAACAGATGTGGACTAGGAGAAACACCTTTTCTGTATCTGCCTCAAACGAGAAAGCCTGGAATTCAGTTTTAGACAGCACAAATTGCTTTAAACACAGGCCTAATTAAGGTAATGCTGTAACAATTATAAACACAAACGAAAAGGCTTCCTCAGTGCCTGTGCTCCAGTTTTGCCTGTCGCGTTTACCAGGGGCATCACCCCCTCGAGAACGTTTCAGAGCCCACACAGACATCTAGTGGCAGGTGAAAACACTGCACGGTGGCACCGGCACCTGGCACAGCTCCACGGGGACCTGAAGCCATGCCAGGGGTGAGGTGAGCTGACTCTGCTATGGCTATGGATGGGCAACCAAACAGGGAGAGATGTGCTCCCTCTGTGCCATCCCAGTAGTCATGGTGAGACAGCTGCTCTTGTGGCAACTCTGGCTTCCCAAATTTACATTATTATTGAGTCTCTTCAATTAAATCAGAGCTCTTTTTGTCTTTCTGAGTACCTTTAAATGTCTCTCTCCTTGCTACTATTTTATTGTACTTAAAAACTGCAGAGGTTAATTATGTAGCATCATCTGAAAGGTTCTCTGAGCGTGGCTATGCGCCACGCAGCTGACTGGAACACACCGGGAAAATGCGATTTTACAGACAGCAAAATCACACACGATGAGAAAGTGCAGTCAATAATAAATTCTAAATGGTTGGAGGAGGAATATGACTTGCCCCACAGTCTGCATCAATCAATGGAAAGATGCCTAAAACTTCAGTGGGGTTTGAGTCCCACATCTGCAAAGGAGATCAAGCGCCACAGCTCTGCACAGCGTTGTAAGAGCTCAGTGCCCTGATTCTGCTCTGTTACACCATTTTAAATCAAGCAGTACTCAGTGGTGTCATAACCCTGTACATCTGTGTCAGACTCCGTGTTGCAAGGACAGACTTGATGCCAAGAATGCAAAACAGATGTTGCTTCCCTAATGTTTTCTTGTTGTCCTTTAAGTTGTTTTCATGGGGTTCTGTTTTCATTTTGGGGAGCAAAACAGAATTTTTCAGAGAGCAAACTGGAGGAATGTTTCTGCATCTTCCTTTTTATTTTGTGTGCATGTGTGAATATGCAGAGGCTTTGAGTTACAATTGGGAAAAATACCTTTTTTTTTTAAGCCTCATTTGAGCGATGCTCAGTTCCCTTGGGGCAAAGTGAAAGGTAGCTATTTGTGGATGGGAAAAAGGGCTTTTGTGAACAGCAAAACTGCATCACCAAACAGCTTAAGAAAAAGATTTTTTGAAGTTATTTTTTACTACTACTTTAAGAGGAAACAGGGATAAATATATCTTTTTTGCATGTTGACTCATTAACAAATTTAGCAATAAACACCTTGCAATTAAGTCCACTAGTTTACAGCTGTCCAGAAGTTTCTCAATACTCTTTGCACAGAAAGTTTTGGAAAACACAGAACTAAGAAATGGTGAAGGCAAATCCCAACAGCTTGCTCAAGCAAATCTGGCCAAGGCTTAAACTCACTTCTGAACACTGAAATTCGAGATGCTGTATCAAATAAGCAGCTCTTTTTCCCTGAAGAGAAGAAACTGGGTGTAGCTAACCTGGTGCATAATAGGTTTATTCTCATTCACAAAACAGGAATTACTTTATGGCCCCAAAGTAAAACTAGCACAGAAATATACTGGCAGATTTGCTGCAGATGTGTGTTGTGACACGTATGCAGGGAATCTGCTATTAATCACACGCTAAGATTTTAATATTATGTAGGGTAATGCAGGCAATCATTATGGTGGAAGTTCTGGATGCATAACAGCCTAACCCACAAATGGGACTTTTAAACTTAAGTCATTTGAGCTCACTCTCACACTGCACCAGCTGAATTCCCTGGTTCATCCCCCCACTCTCCACTACATACATTTATTTCAATATCTATTGTGCCTTTCTTTTTGTGCTTGTGCTCCACTTCTTTTCTTGAGACACGACAGTTGTTGGGGAAAGTGCTGCTTTTCAATTCTCCCATTTGCCAGACTATGACAGGAATGTTCTTGTTAGAGGGGCTGTTTGTGAGACCCCTGGACACGTACCCAGCACAGGAAACAGTCTGGCTCAGATGCTGGAAAAGCCATTCTTCACCTGAATCCTTCAAAATTTGTGTCTGAACATAACTAGAACCTATGTATCCATACCCGGGCTGAGATTACTACGGACAATTATACCGTGGAAATGCATTATTCTGACAAAGCAATCAATCACGTTATTTCTCACAATTTCAGTTCACCCCTAAAATTTTCCTTACCTCCAAAGCCAGCTGGATATTATATTACTGAAGCTGTTGAAAGGGTGTAACACTAACCATGAAGCCAAAGGCCACTAAAACTATGCAATGCATAAATTTTTATTGTTTGCTCAGCATTGAAATCTCATTAGGGCTCATAACTCATCGGTGCACTGCAAACATTTGCATCTGCTGATCATGAGAACTTGGACGGAATGTACACCTTTGGCTAATTTACTTGTTATGTTTTTAGATGAGACTGTGTTGCTTTTTATTTTCTTTTAAAAAGTCCTTATGCAGTTGTGAGTCAAATGTCCACTTTTTAAGCTGAATACATGAAAACTTTCATTTGCAGTTTCTCAAGGTTGTTCTGTTTCTGGCAATGTTCACGATCATCATTTTACAAAAGCTTCATTTGACTTAGTATTCAGGGTAGTCATTGTTTGAAAACTGTGCCCCATAGAGCATTTCACTTCATTCATCCTTTCTGTTTTATGCAGCCACATTTTAATTAGATTAAAATTTGTCCTCCAATTAGCTTTCATTAAAGTTTATAGATTACAGGAAAAATCTCCACTGAGTTGTGCTTCAAAACTGTGCCTTAAGTTTAAAATGAAATAACTGTGCAAATGAAGCCATTATGAAGATTATTACTATGCAAAAAACATCAGTCGCTTCTTGGTTTACTTATACATTTAATTCTGTAATTCATTTTGCCAACTTCAATATCTCTGTGTTCTCCAGAGTAGTCTTCATAATAATACCTTACAGTTACAGGATACCTTTCATTACCAAGGATCCTTAGGGGCCTGATTCTGCATGCCAATATTCCTGTTGAAGTCCCTGAAACTATTTGAGCAAGTGCTCCTTGCTGCATGTGAACCAGAACCCAAGTACAGGTCAAATCCTGCTTTCAGATACCCACGTAGCGTTCCTGCTGATCTGCGCAGCTCGGAATGCAAACCAGATATGAACATTATGTAAAAAGTCCTTCTGGGTGAGCTGTGGCAGCTGTTTAATGGTGCATGGTTACAGGACTCACCTCTGTAAATGAGGATGTGAGGACAGATACTTCCCCCCCCAGTTAAAATTGCAGAGAAAGCTGAGAATGTAATTATCCAAAGAGGAAGCGACTCCGTAGGACACTGGTGCTGGGGCTGCATCTCTGCTGTCACTCACGTCTTCAGATGTGACATTGCCAAGTATCAGATGCCCAGTCACTAATACCTCCTGCAATACATGCAAATCTACCATGTGCTGGAGGCAATATAAAGTTTACAGTCCACCAGGCTTATCCTACAACCAGATTCTGGAGCAACCTCTTGGTGGAACACAAGGGACTCCACGTCGGAGCAGGGCACCACAGAAACAGATCTGTTTGCAGGAAATTCTCTCCCAATAGCAAGAGCTATAAATATATACATATAATTAAAAAAAAAAATGGAGAGAGAGAGATGCAGCCAACATCTTAAAACTAAAAATAGACACACTTGGGTTACAAAAACAGGGACCTGTCTTTGCTCTAGCAACATATTTCTGATTGGAGGAACACAGTAGAAAACAACTACTTTACTACAAATGAAATGTAGTTCATTAACATGGGAGAATTATTTCAGCAAAATGCAGGAGTGTAAAAAGCAGTTTTCCCTATTTTTCATGTGCTAATTGGTTGAACAACCACTGGTAAGTCTTCACATCACTGTGATAACTAGTGTTATTCCCACTTAGCAGATGGGAAAAGTAGAGTTTAAGGGTGTCAAAGGCTAGAGGGGAATTTATAGTTTAAATGCTCTGACTCAAGCCAAGACCATGTTTCCAAGATGCAAAGCAAACAGCAGCAATACTAATTTTAGGAGTCATGCTCAAGTCTGTCCCTTCCTCCACCTGTGCTCCTCCTCCTGGTGTTCACTTCTGCCATCTCCTTACAGCATGCCAACTTCAGCTGTGCTGACTCAACAGCTTGTGGGTCCATGTGATGAATCAGATCAAGGGATTGATTCAGGATAAAAAAAGAAAGAGAAAAATGAGAAGGGTGGAAAGGTGAGGAGAGATATTTCTCACTAAATCAATTCAATCTGAAGACATTAACAGGAAAACAGAAGTGCCCCTGTAAACAAGAAAGCAGCATAGGGGCAGGAGTGAGTATTTTTGTGGGCAGGAGACCCTGTTGTTGATGTTAATGGTTTTGTACCACAGGACTGAGATCCAAACCATTCTGAAATCACACAATTTTTGTGTTTTAACTCTTTTGTAACTCTTCATCTGTTTACCTCCTTTTGCCTGCTTTGCTCTGAGGAAGAGAATAGTTACTCCTCACTACCTTTGCTCAACAAATTTGCACAAGGAAATTTAGAAACTGCAAGTATTAGACTTTCCACAATCAAGACCTGGAACACCAAGTTTGCCTTCTCAGTTACACTGACTGAATTTCAGAAACACTGCTCCATTTCCTCAACAGAATTGCCATGTTTCATAAAATACAGACAAACTAGTCATGCTTTATGTCAAGGGTGCATTTACAAATAGTTCATAAAGGATTTAGATTATTAACCATATATTAAGACAGTTAATCAAATTTAAGAGGCTATTTTAGAATTCTACAGATTAAGCAGTTATTTATAATCCTTGTTATTGCTTTCTACCTTACATCCAACCCTAATGCACACCATTAGAATATTCTGCTAACTCTTTATCAATTATTTGTGTTAGCAGCAATAATCCAAACAAAAAAAAAAACCCAAATCCTATCATAAGGAATAGGTTAGATAATTAGGACATTGAGACTCCTAGACTAAATGCATCAGACCCAAGAATCAAATCTTTGGAGGTAATTAGCCTCTGTCATGATTTAGATACTTCAAGGTCCTTAAAAATCTCAGCCCTCATCACTGTGCACATGGGATTTAGACAATTTTTAAAAGCTGGCAAAGTGTCATCTGAAAAGGCACAAATGCTGCAGTAACTGCAACAGCTGAGGAACACATATTTTCTTCAAAAAACCATCAGCATCATGACAGGCTGCTTAAAGCTTCATGCTGGTTGGGAAAAAAAAACAGACAATGGAAAACTTGAGGAATGTTAAATTTAACTGTTATCCTTACAAAATACAGTTCAGCTCAGTTAGAACAGAGTGAAAAGTTATTTCTTGTGATTTTATTCAGTTATTTGAAGCAGTGTCTTCTCTTTCTCATAGTTTTCACTTGGTTCTGGATGTATAGAATGCTTTTAATGAAGAAATAACTACAGATTAGTTTTTATTGTGGTATGATTTATATAGTTTTAAAAAAATCTGTTCTGGAAGTAAAGTGTATTTGGTGCTATTTTTGCCTAGGAATGGAAACTCTAACTGGAAATAGAGTCATTCATTCACACTTACAGGATGACATCCCGTTGACAGGCATGCAAACTTGGAAAGGTGCTACACAGTCACTCTTAAAATACTACACTATATTTTTTTCCTTCTAAGCTTCAATTAAGAAAATGTTATAGAGGGATCAGTACTTTGTGAAGGCTAAGGGTTCATCATTTGCAAGAGATCCTCTTTCAAAAGTACAAAGACAGAAAAGTCAAGGCACTAACTACTAAATAAACTGTTTTCACAACAGAACTGGCACGTTCAAGCCTCTCTGCTGTGAGGTGCTGAGCTGTCAGGAGTTCTGCTCGTTCACAATGATCTCAAAGAGCCCCATCAGAAAGGTCATCAATCCTTCCTGCCAGGTAGTCCATCATTTGCCTCGGTTGCGTTTTTTTTTCTCAGTTTGAGGAGAATGAAAATGATAAAAGGTGTGAGAATATGGTTGAGGTAGATAAACTTAGAGGTTCAAACAGAGCTGGAATGCTGTTGGTGCTAACAAGCCCTGAGCAAGTGATGTGTGTCTGGCATGCTCTGCCAAACAAACTGCAATTACAGAAGAAATAAAACAAGCAACTTTAAACCTCCTGAACATGTGAGCCTGGGTCTAAGAATCGTATTTGCACTTGCTACCACAGGCTTGCTTCCAAAAGGCACACAAAACTGGAGGGATCTTTCTAATGGGAAGGAAGGAAGGAAAGTTTCCATTTGAGAGCTGGCATTTTGGAATGGCAGAAACAGCAGCTGACCCCAGAGGCTCTTGCCCCTCAGTGTCAAATTCCTACAAGAGCAGCTCCTGAGACTTCGGCTGTATCATACCTGAATCCAAACGTCAGGGCTCGAATCCACACCACAAGTCACGCTCTCTGAAACTGAGGTACATAATCCTCCTGGCTTTGCTTTCTGCTGGGCTTTTCCACCCTTTTGCATGCCTCTGCAGTGCCCATCGACATGTGCTTCCCCTTTTTGTCTTACAGAAAAAAACCCTGCCAGGCCCAAATTTTAATGATTTCAAACGATGCGCTCTGTAATTTCCTTTGCACCAGCTTCCTTGTTTTCTGCTGGTTCTAAAAAAACCCTTTGACCTGGTCATGAGAACACCATTTCTGTTTCTGTCATCCCAAATTAACAAATGAATGAGGAGAGGGAAACTCCCCTGTCACTCCAACCTTCAGTCTTCAAGTTCCCTGTCTCACTGCAGCCCTGGTGCTCTAAAATAAAGGGAGCATTAATGAGCTGAAGTTTCCATGGGACATCAGCACTTACCTAAATGATATTCTGAATTGTGGGCTAACTGGCAGTGGGCAAGGGCAGGTATTTACTTCGTGCAGTCTCTTAGGATACAATGGATTTATGGCCGTCAATTCTGAACAACACCGCTATTGTCTCTTCTCATTCTATCTGCCTCCATTATTCATTTGTGTTGATTTTGATTGATGAAGACACTTTAAAAAAGGAGGGGAGGAAGGAGGAGGGGGAGAGGAATACTTCAACTGTTTGGTTTCTAATTCCTGTAAATCTACAGTTCATACTGCAAGAGTACTACTCAAAAGAAATGTCAATCCTCAGATTTTGGTAAGGGGTTTCCCCTTTTACCAGTGTCTCTTCTTTCTGAAAGAAGTGGGGTGCAAACAGTGCTTCCATGACATACCTAATCACCACAGGGGTGGCACATCACACTTCAATCAGCCAATGTTGTTTCTTTTAATGAAAAAGTACTAAGACTTCTGCAAAACCTCTTTTGCATATTTACTTCCTATGCCACAACTACAGATGGTTCGATATGTCAAAAATTGCTCAGTCCACAGAGCTGAACCCAAGAAGAGTAGATAAAATTTCTTCATTCAAAGTGAATGCATCTGCTAGAAATCTGACCACGTGTGAGTCATAAAGAAAAAGCCCAGCTTTGGGTTGCCTGCTTCCAAAGAGATGGTATTTATGGACCTCTCATTAAAATATCCTGACAGAATGCAGATTATGAACCACCCAATATATTTTTTTCCATGGGAGGCAGTGTCTGAGGCCTGGGGGGTAAAGAGATTCCTGACAGTTGTTTAAATTCAGTTCACTCCTCTCAAATTTTTAAATGAGCAAGCAAGTAGGACGGAAAGATGGAAAGAAGGAAAGATGGAAAGAAGGAAAGAAGGAAAGAAAGAAGGAAAGAAAGAAAGAAGGAAAGAAGGAAAGAAAGAAAGAAAGAAAGAAAGAAAGAAAGAAAGAAAGAAAGAAAGAAAGAAAGAAAGAAAGAAAGAAAGAAAGAAAGAAAGAAAGAAAGAAAGAAAAAGAAAGAAAGAAAGACACATTCACGACATGTTTGCATCTCTCCTGCTCAGAGTTCTGCTCCAGCACATGCTGACTGCAACATTCAATGGATTGTCTGTAGCTTAGGGAAGCCCAATACCCTCTTAAATATTTGGCCACATGATTTCCTTACTAGTTCCACCCCTTTTTGCAGTTTAAATAGTATGAGCTATAAAAAAGCAAGAGAAGTAGTGAAAAAAAAAGGATAAAAAAAAATTTTTAATAAACTGGCATCAGATGTCACAGTCACCACCACATTTAAAAATCAACCCCTCTATTGAAATTTTGGTGTCTAAAACGTTGGTGTTTTAAAATGACTGCAGGCTCAGGAAGAAAGCTTTGCTGTTTCCTATTATCTCTGAAAATGTGGGCTTAGAAACATTACTTACAAAAAAAGAAAACTTGACTTCCAAGAAGAAATAGGTGAAGGGAGGAAGAGTCTGTGGAACGGCTGAATACACAAAAGCTTGCTGCTTGACCACTCGGTTTGTTTTACACAGCATAATTACATCTGCCTTTTTATAATGTTATGTGGTTCATATTATTACTTTCTGAACCATCTTTCATGTTTCAAGGGAGTAGGCTGCTACTAACTGGTGTTAGGAAGAAACTAATTCTAATTACTCAGTATTTCTGCAGCTCCCTGAGAGGGATACAAGATGTGTGCAAAATCATCCGGTTCTGTTTTTGAAACTCCCGTCTTCACAATTTTGACTTTTCAAAATGATCTGCTCTCAATATAACATGAGTTGTCAAAGGCTGTCAAATAAATGATAAAACTCTCAGGATATAAACATCTCTCCCCTAGTAGGTTTGTATATATTTCCGCAAAAGTAAAGAATTCTAAAAGTAAATAAACACATGGGAGGATTAGAGAAGCAATAAACAAAAGCATTTCCTCATTTTGAATTTAAGAAAATAGAAACCTCTCTCTAGCCATTGCCAGGAAATACTAATGCACAGAGGTGAAGTTTGTACAAGCTAAAATATTATTCCATGCTAGGGCATATGGACATGCATTCACACATACATGCACATGTTGCACGTATATCCCCAACCAAAATTTAAATCATGTTTCTACTGTGCCTTGATGGATTGATGGGCAGAGGATTTTAACACCCTTTTGGACCAACACAGGCACGGGGACTCCTTGCTGCAAGATGATAAAGACTAAACCTTTCAGTCCTAATGAAGGAGTTTACCAGGATTCCTAATCCCTGCACCCCACCTCACTTCTCCTGCAGTCCTGCTGAAAGCTTTAAAACAGTCCCCAGCACTAACATGGTACAGAGCCTGTTGAACATGCTGATCTGCTCATGATTACTCTTTGCCACTGTAAAACAATCTAACTCCTCAAGTGAATGGAGTCTGTAGCAACAATGGTGTTATTGACTTGTTGCTCCAGCTCTATTTAGTTATTACCCTCGAGGCCACAATCAATAGACTTTGCACCAAGTCAGCCTAATAAATCCCAGGCTTTCACTGGAGCTTTGCCAGGAACTGCTAGAAAATCTATGGCAGTCAAACACTTAGAGTATGAATAACATAGAAAGCTGTACTGACAGCTGTATAAATTAATTAACAAGGAATGTTCTTACTCTTTTAAGAAGATCATAATGCACGTTTACCATGATTTAAGGAGTCATAGGTAGAGCAACAGAAAAATTACCTTTGTGCATTCATTTAAAATAAAAATCAAATATGATTAAAACAAAACAGCCTCAGACTACTTTTTCCTCCCTTTGATTATTGGACATGCAAAAATCTGCATTCGCATTACTGCCGTGGCCATTTAATTATTCCAAGTTTGATTTAAAAAGCAACTGAGCCCAGCAACCACTGACCACCCAGTGCTGGTGCTGGCATTCTGACCGGATGAATGTTGACTGTTGTGTGCTGGTATCTGCAAGGGGGACTGAAATCGCGTTTGTAATGCAGTGATTAAAACAGAAACAAAAGGAAGGGGGAAAAACAGTTGATCAAGAAGTAAGAGGTTGGTCACTAGTGAATTCCAGGTTCTTTCAGTTCCTCCTGTAATAAGCAAATATTCTGCAGACTCAGCTGTGTGGCGCCTGATCGCGGTATCCGGAGACGCGCTGAACCCACTGTGGCAAGAGCTTGGTGCCAGCCCCGGAACAAAAGAACCTCCTTTTTGCATGTTGAAAACGAATGTAACAGATCAATAGGCTCTTACAACTGATTAGGTGTCCCAGTGGTACTTTCTGGGAGCATTCAGCTTCCCTAACAAGGGTCACTACTTTGCTGGGAAGCCGGGAGGGGCTTGGCTGCCAGGCTGGTTCCCCACCAGTGGAGGTGGACACAGCCTGGGGCAGAGAGCAGTGCCTGAGACCGAGCTGTGGCAGCCTTTGACTTTTAGGGAAGTGAAGGAAGGCTTGGGCACCAAGGCAGAACTAAGCCATGCTGTTGGCATGAGAAAGATGAACAAAATCTGTCCTGGGCCTGGCAAAACTGATCTCATGAGCGAGGTGAGGGAGGTCAGACCCGTCTGAGGAGGCAGATGGAGGGGAGGGCACAGACACTTTTGAGTGGAAAAGAAGGTGTGACTGTGCTCTAAGGTGTCTTTCACCACCCATAACAGAAATGGACCAAGCAACCTTGAGAAATGAACAGAAAGCCTACTGGCTTTCAATAATGGATGTTCATTTTGCCCCTTTTGGGCTTTAGGGACTCTTAAGAACATCACTGGAAGCAAGGGGAATCTTTCTCTTCATTTGGATGAGCAGATTCTCAGGAATCAACAAGCATTAGCTCATCCAGGTTGGCTTATCCATCATTTCTAAAAAGAAAGAAAATCCTGTTTTTTTAACTTGATAAAGAAAGGGGTCATGTGTGGATCCCAACCCATAGGAAAGGGCATGTGAGTGCTGGAATGGATATATTCTGAACATATTCTCACCCTGAAGATGGACAACCTCACCCTGAAAGGTTGGTCACCATAGTGTTTTCAAAAAATTAGGTTTTCAATGGTCATTTTGATACTGATTGTTATCAGCAGACAGGAAGGGATGAAGTTCCTTTCACAGCTCTCTCCTCTATGGACAAATGCATTTGGTTTCAACTTTTAAATTCAAAAGTAGGGCTTTCAGGAACTTCAATGTTTCTAAGGATTGAGGAAGCAATTTCTACTGAAGTTTCCAAATTCTGTTTAAGTCCTCCTACCCCAAAAGGACTCATGAGCTTTTTTGGGAAAAAAAAAGTTATACTTTTCATTTAGAACATGACCTCAAATTTGAGGTTATTTGATTGTTTCTGAGTACTGCTCTTCCCTTCTCCCTTCCATTCCTTTTCCTTTTTAAATATGCCAAATTATTTTGTTTTAAAATACCCCTTTCTATAGAGTCATATGTAAAGCATATACACATCAAATAAAAGACCTGCTTGGGAATTAGGACATATTTTCAAGAATAGTAAGTGAGGTGGAGAGCCAGAGTTTCTGAGGGCTCAGTCCTGTGAAAAAGGCCTAATTTTCATTACCAGATGAATATCTGTCCTTTTAAAACATAACCTCTCTTTAATAGGGTCAATTTCAGTACCCAAAATTGTGTCATCAAAAGCACTATTCATATTTGAAAATTTAGGATTCAGAATTCACTGAAAGTAATTTGAACCCACCAGGGATGCACCTGGAGCCTTACAGCTCTTCTGGCAATGTACCATCAGAGGGGACCATATGCCATTGTTGGGCACCCTGTTAGCAAAATGGAGTTATTCTGTGTTTGAGTAAAAAAGCTTGCCCAGTTTCTGGGTCCTGGGTTATCCTTGAGGTTTCTTGTGCCATGTGACTGTTTTTATTCACTAGCTTTCTGAAGACTCAATCACTGACATGTTGATGCAGTTTTTGTAACGAGTGGAGGCAATAACATGCCTGTATTTTTCAGCAGCAGCTATTTCAAACATGGTATCTAAACTCCTACACCTTTATTTGGCGTGTGCAAACATGACAATGGAGTCCAAACCTTAGCATGTGTGCCAATTCCTGACCTGGCAGTAGGATACAACACACAGCAACGCAATGCTGGAAGCTCCATGAGTGGAAGGCAGAGACTGAACATCCAGGACCTGCCAAAAGCAAGTGTTGGATCTAGTGCTGGCATCCTTTTTCTTTCTGAGCCAGTTTTGCAGCAAGCTCCACGATTCTGTCAGGAAGCACTCTGCTGCTGGAAGCTGCTCTGCTTTGCTGATGAGATTTAAAACTAAGCTCCTGGTCTTTTGGGAGTCGTTAAAGATCCTGAGATAAAAGTGAATCTCATTAGCCAATCTTAAGAAACTCATACGAAGAGAGGCTGTAGAAGGAGAAATAGCTGTTTATGAGCACAGCAATGAAGAATTTCATTAAGTTCTTGCCTATATTCTGCATCTGACCAATACAGAAGAAGACAACTACAGTGACACCAAAGGATTCCCAACCTCTCATTTCCTAATATCTTCAGAAATATTAATTATCAGCTTCACAGCATTTTCCAGCCTTCTTGCTTTTTTCTTCACTGCTCAGCTTCTTGACTAGGGCTCCCCTGGCCTCACTGCAGCCAGCTCCACACGCAGCTGGCACAGCTGAGTTGTGCCTGTCCTCAGCCCTCTTATTCAAGCCACACTGCCACCCTGGCTGCTTGTCCACCAGGAACTTTCTAGAGTGACACCCAAAGAGCACAAAACAGCTTCACACAAAAAAACTCCTGTGCAATTATACCACCTATTTAAAATTTTTAATAAAACTGGTAACCTTTAACAATCACAGGAAAAAATACGACTCTTTTAAACAGACACTAATCAAATGTAGGCTAAAAAATCTGACTTTCTTTTTTCCTTGACTCTTCTTTCCCTGTTCATTGCATTGCACGCAAATCTCTCTCCCCTGTTTACCAACAAATATGATGGTCTTATTTCATATAGTATTTTATATGATAAGTTTTATATATTTTATATATGGTCTTATTATATATAGTAACAATTGTCCATATTAGTAATCAAATAACAGCATTTTTCTCTAAGTACCTGGGTTTTTTTCACTTGTACATGCATAAGTACAGTAATTCCCAGGCATACAGCCTACAGCAAGGCAGAACTTCCAAAAAATTGCATCACTCTTCACAGCACTGCCTGCTACACTACTCTGCAATTGCTTCTGCTCCTTGAAATAATCCCCTCTGAAATGGAGTTCTGGATTTTGGCAGGTGATAATCCCAAGGGGTAGCACAGTGATAGCCAACTATCCGTAACCAATAAAAGTAAGCTTGCCAAAGCATCCTCTTCCTCTTCTTAGTTCTCTGATTTCCATATTCTTGAGAACTGGCCCAGGAACCCTGGCCAACAGTAGACAGCCATATCATGGCACAGATTTAGAGGATGAAGAGTATAAATGGAAATACAGGGCAGTTGAAAAATTACATTTTAATTCAATTTTCTGAAAAACAGTCCCACACTTAAATGCACTTTGGATGAAGACCATAAAAGTTATACAGCTTCTCTGGCTGCTTTTCTAAACTCAAATGTGTGCTATCTCATTTTAATCTTAACTGCTTCTTAAGATGATAACACTGAACAATGTGGCTCTAGAATATATAGGCCAAACAAGAAGAAGGAAACATTTTTCTTTCCAGCAGGTCTGCAGAGGTATAATGAAAAGAAACACTCTTGAGCACTAGACTAGCACTGAACATAAATGATAACATTGTACAGGGCTGAGTTTCCAGTGATTTGTTCCTTTTTACCAAATGTTCTGCAGCTAATTGGCTCTGGAAAAGAATCCAAAAAGTGTAAAGCTGGTCTGGCCCAGCCTGCTTTAAAATTGGGGTGGTGCTCACCAATAGCTCCTCAGGATCAGGGCAAAGGTGTCCTCCCGCCAAGCCAGGCTCTTATTCACTCACATCACCTCAAAATCTCTCTGTCATGATAGACTGGGTCAACCCAACCTAAATGTTTTGCTCTGTTACATACGTGGAAAATGAGATATTGGCACACACACATAAAGCAGCTGTTTTCTAAATGCAGTCCTTCAATGGCCTCAACACGGAGCACAAGGCAAGTGAACCAGTCCTCTGCCAATGGAGACTGAGTTACCTTCCTGGGCCTGTGTAACATGGCAGAGGAAATTCAATGCCTGCTTTACATGACAGAATTAAGCTAGATGTAACTTGCAAATTGATTAATTTTCTCAGCAGACTGAGATTGATCTGATTTTTCTCTTTTGTGCAGTAAGTATTCTACACTTGTCCTGAAACAAGTTAGCTCAAACAAATTAATCAGTGAGTAATAAATTTAAAGGGACACTGACGGATCTAATTCAGCCCCAAATTAAGGATAAAAGCAAGAACAATACAAAATAAATATTAAAAAGTCAGCCTGGAAAAAATCCCAATGCTTCTGTGAGACTTCTTATAAGGAAATAATTTCCATTTAAATAATATTCATAACCTGCAATTGAGTTATGTGGTGAAGGTGAAATTTGCATTTAGTGAGGGGACACCAGCAAGTCCACTTAGCTCTTCAGCTGCAACCAGCAGCAGCAAATAGACTGGAAAGAGCAAATGCAATATTTCTAACCAATGATTCAGGGTCAGTTGCTGACAGTTTAAATACATTGCTATCTTGCTAGCATAATATTTTAGGGATCATCCATAAAAATGGCAAGTATTTTAAAAGGCACTTATGAGAGCAGACAATATGATGATGGCTTTTATCCAGAGGTCCTCCTGAACTGCTGTGCCAACTTGTGTACTTGGAGATTCATGCATCCACCACCAACTTCACCCACTTAGAGGAATTCTGCAAAGATGCAGCTCTGTGGGCCTTAAGACCTGACCTGGCAAGACTGGTCTGAAAAAGAGATGAGTTCATTCACATCCATTTAACGGTTTTGTGCCAATTTGAAACAGTTCCCTGATCTTTTTCCTGTTTAAAATTCAGCATCTGAATTGCACAGATACTAAAAAAAAAAAACAAAAAAACAAAACCCAAACATTTTGAGATTGCTTCTGTTCAACAACACTTTCCCACCGTGCTTTTCAGTTCTTCTTTGGTCACAAACCAATTTTAAGCTCCCAGCACCTTCTGTGACAGGGACTCAGAAACATGCAAACTCTGCTTGCTGTTGTATGAAATAAGACCCATGGCATCCATACCATAAATGATCAGCCACCCCTCATTAGATCTCAAGTTGCTAACTGAGCTCAGAACTTACACATTTTATTTACGAGACACTTTAAGATAGAAAAGAAAACCTGTTGTTCTGATTAAAACAAAAAAGACAAAGGAATGACAACAGCAATTGAAGTTCCTTGTGGGGGAAGCACCACAGAACACAACATTATCCATGGCTGCAATAAATCAGCATTAAAAAGATTTTAATAAGGCTATTGAGTAAAAGGTAGAAAAAGGAAGTGTAAGGGCAGTTCTTATAGCAAGAAGTAAATTGATTATATCACCCCAATGATAAATAAGGCAATATCAGCTGCCTTGTTGCTCAACTGGATGAAATAGCATGTATTTCACCAGCCTATGGGATTAAAACCTGGAGGTGACAAATTGAATTGGCATTAAGAATAATATTTGCTTTCGTAACTTTTTTTTTCTCAAGAAACTTACTATATTGAATGGGACAAAACTTACATTTAAAGGAAGGCTTTATTTGTCACACATATGATCTTAACTCAATAAACCAAACAAGGCATTTCTCTCTCCCTAAATCAGTGTAATAATGGTAGTTTTGTTTAAGCTGCTTGTTTATACAAGAGTCTGTAGATATATAGACCTTAGGCTAATCCTATTGCTGAAAGTAAGACCTAAATGAAAACAAATCTTAACCAGCAGATCTCTATTTTCAAGACAGCTCTATTCAAATCAGCTATGCTGATTATACTCTGAGATAACCCACACACCATTTAAGGTTGATCACTTTAGCAAACATGAGCTTTGCACTGCAATTTTCTAGTCTTTTATTTTCCATGATAGCAAAGACCCCCACAACGACTATATTAGAGTGTTACACAACTTCAGGCAACAGATTCTTCAGGGAGAAAGAAACAGATGCAAAAGCTCAATTTAAAATCTCTGTGTTAGATTCTCCAACAATGCTGGATTTTAGTATTGAAGAGCAGGTTTCATTTTCTCTTTTTCTCTTTCATGCACACAATAATTAGAACACAGAGTGATGGCACCTTGACTTTTTCTGGTCCACATAATATCTACACAAAACTCATGAAAATGATGTGCAAAAACCTAACTGTGGTTTTACCCTTCCCAAATGATATATTTTTCCAAGGAATACAGCGAAGAGTAGGAATAAGGGAAACTGGAAAGAGCAATATCTTTTGAAAGCCAACAAACCTTTTTTAAAAATTATTTTTCAGTGTGAAACAAAAGCCCTGTACCAGAAAAAGATGGGTAAATGCTCGTCTTCTGCAAATACATTGGTAGGGTCCATCACTTTATGTGTCCTCATTACATGCTAGTGGACTTGATCTTTAAAAGAAAATATTCTCTGTGAAAACATTTACAGAATAGAATTGATAAACTCTAAATGAAACATGGTCAACTTCCATTTTCCCTCTACCTTTTCTACTGAACTGGATAGAAACAGGCCCCCCTGAGGAAGTCAAGGGCCAGGCCCTCAATGATTGACCAAAGCCAACAGAGCCAATGCCACCAACAGTGACTTTAGTACTCCCTGCAACCCTACAGATCCCTGTGATCTGCTCAGATGAGTCTGGAGCCCTCTCCTAAATACACGTGCATGGATTTGTTTGTGGTTTCTGCAGAAGAAATATTGCCCCAGGTTGTATTAACTTCTGGAAAGAGTTTTCTGTGGCAATTTTTGTTTGCTGGAAAGAAAAGCTCTGTGCTCCTGATAACACCTATTCCCCCTACAAAGAGATTCCATGAGAAACCCTGTGCTATGGCCAACAGAGAGGTGGGAAAACTGCTGTCAAGCTGCCTGGCCCTCCCTCCTTCCTGTCCCTGGAGCCTCCCAGGCTGCACACACACCAGGAGGAATGAGCAGGCTTGCGCTCCCCGCTCCCCACAAACTCCATCGCTGCAGCAAAAGCACAAGTTTTAACAAGTCTGCTGACTTCAATAGCAGCATTTACTAACACAACACATGTCCACCAAGTCAGGAGCTCTTTAGAGCAAGGATTACAGATCTCCAAGGAAAAATAAAGTCTAAACAAGGGAGGTGATGGGCTGACTCTGAAAGGACAGATGATTTGGGTCAGATGTGCATTAAAAGCCTCAAAAGTCATATTGCTTTTTCTCTTAAACCCTTTGTTTATATGTTCAACCCTGCCTTACCCTTCTGTTTCTACCTAAGATTTTGCTTCTTCCTCTGTACCTGAGGCCTCTACCCCCTTTGTTTTCCTTCCTTGTCTGGTTCTTACTCCTTGTTACCATAAAGCTGTTTGTTCCCACTCTTTTTTACTCTTCTGTTTCCCTAAATATTTTTTAAGATTATTTCCTCTCCCAACGCTCTCCAATTAATCTATAAAGTGAAGTGATGAATTCATTGTGCTCCAGCAATGTGCCACAGCCACATTTTGAAAGAAAGTGGTGACATTTCATTGCATATAGGGAATGTGAAGGGGCTGAAAGAAGCGACTCTGCCTGCAACAAAGCTTCCACTCAACTCTGTACTTCAGAGTCTTGAAGACAAGATTTAACTCACTCCATTGCTCACCCTCACTGATGTCTTAGTTCCCCTGGCACCTGTTGCTGGCCTGTGATTTAATTTAAAACTGTGGGCTAAAGGGTTCCTTTGGATTTTCTCACTTAGCTAACTGTAGGACATCAGAAAATGTGCACAGAGTAGAAAGAAAGTTATTGCTGTGTATAACCAGTTACAACTCTTCTAACTCAGTATCCAAGACTGAACATGTCAAAGTAAAGTTCAAGCATACCATGTGATAGTCTACATCCTCCTGGAAGGAAGTGCCCAAGGAAGTCTCACCACAATTCTAAATATTTAACATTATCTAATACCTTTCAAAAGTGAGGTTTTATCTCCTCAGTGATCTCTTTGTATTAGCTACAATAATGCTAGATATTTTTGTTATCTACATAAATGTCTAATCTCTCATTCAGTTTTGTAAATTCTTGGCTTCAGTGAATTCCAGTGGCAATGAACCCTTAGACTGATCACTCATTGTGTGAAATGGCAGGTCTGGTTCTGGGAGCTAAGCCAAAGCTGAAAGCTTGTTGGTAAAGAAAAAATGCCAAAAAACATATCTTAGTTCTCTGTTAGGTTGATGATGTGACAATTTATTAAGTATTCTCAACTCTTTGGTCCAGTTGTAAGTCAGAAGAAAAAGGAAGCTGGCAATTCTGGTAAGGGCAATGCCACTGAAAGAGTGGTACATATATTCATTATTTTCTTGACTTATTCCTACACATCATTTGTCTGTTTCTTGATAAATGAATTTTCTGGACAGCATTGCTCTTATGGCACATCAAGGCTCATGAACACAGTACACCAGGGGAAATAAGAAATGGATTTTATTAAGTTTATTAGCAGCTAAAAACATGATACTTCAAGGCTGGAAGTAAAGTAATCCACCTACACAATTTGAGTGGAATGAACATTTGGCTTCAACTACAGCTCATATGTAAAATATAAATCCAGTTTCTCCACTGGAAGTCCTCTGGGGTTTGGTTTTACACTACCTTGATCAAACCAAGAATTAAAGTTCAAGCTGGCTTCCATTCCCACATGGCAATACGACCTACATGTTTGTATTAGTGATGCTACTCCTTCCATACCCTTCTTCATATCAGTATTTCCCCCAGCTTCTCTTTTTAAAATTTTATTTGCTTCCTTTCCCTTCTTTCAAAGTTAATGTGAGTTTTAACACTATATAGATAATATATTGTGCAGACAATGGAAAAAGTAATTAAAGAAACTTATAGAAAGGGCCACTTCTAAACAAGGTCCCATCTCTCCATCACTAAGTATCACAAATGGAAAAGAGTTGCTATTAGAAGCAAATGAAGCAAGAAAAAATCAATCACTTTTGAAAGAAAATTCTGAAGCTCAGTATAGTTGCTGTCAACCTAAACACAGAGGAAATCTCAGAGCTGCATGGTCAAGGCCATACTGGAGAAACTGGATTTGTGAGAACCAGGACTTCTGGGTTCAGACCTGCCCCAGACACCCAGTGTGCCTCTTGTGGAAGAACTTTTCCATCTGGAAAGTGAAAGTAAAGCTCACCTCCCACAAAGTGATGGTGCAGGGCTTAGCTCACATCTACAGTGCTCATAGTTCTTGGATGATGAGAGGTATCTGTATCTCAAGTGCTGTGCTTACACATCTACTATCTGCAATCACCTGTAGTGGCACATAATGACTTTCACATAACCAGAAGAAGATAGACCTGAATTCTTCCCAGATCTCACTCCTTGTACTCTGGGAAGCTGCTCCAAAGCAGAAAGCAGAGTTGCTGCTGTTCTTACTGCAAGGCTTTCACACCAAGAGTGGTGCTCTGATGGCTTTGCCATCACAGACTCCACCATCCCTCAGCCAGAAGAGGCCTTGTTCAAAGTCAATTCAGGCAGGCTGAGGTCTCCAAGAGATCTGGAATGACTCAGATCAGTTCTATCAACTAATGGATCTTCAAGTTGCTGCTATTTCTATTGAAACTCAAAGCTTCTGATTAGCATGGAATACCATGGACTCCAGTCAGAGGACATCCCCACTGACTGAGGAGGCAATGGTTCTGATAATCCAGCTCACCTTCCCCTTATTCCATGGTGTGGAGGCTTTCAAAAAACGCTGTTTTGAGAACAAATGGGATCGAAATTGACAGGCAGGAGACCACATCTGGACACCAAAGAAGATAACAGGAAGGAGAAGCAGTTGCCTGGACTCGGTGTTGCAGCAGGGACACAATAACCAACTTCTATAAATGGCCTGTCCGTGTACAAGAGGGAGTTAAATCAGCTAATCACATATGCCATCACAGGATGGGTACTACAGGGCTGCTCAGAGAGTCAAACAGGCAGTGATCACTCCCTATCTATAAAAGCAGCCATGTTTTAATATATGGTGCTTCACCCCACCCTTTTCAGAAAAGATTGATAAGCAAAATGATGAAGCTTTAATGAGCTTAATTGCAAATGCCTTATGTTCTTGCATTGTTGCCAAACAGCTACTTCAACATCCAGCAGTTTACTTAATAACTCCCCCCTCCTCTTCCCTACCCCCTCCAAGCCCAGTAACGTAATTATTCCTGTGGCAACCCCCCTATTTGACGTCTCTTTATTTATTTCCCTTCTCCCCCTCCCTGAATTACTGTAAATGGGTATCTTTGAAAGGAGGGTGGCAGGCAGCTTTTGGTACAGGGCTCACCAAGGAGCCCTCCATCAAAGGGCCCTTTGTGAGCACGCCCTGGACTGAGGCCAATCAGATCATCTTGCTGTCTGTCTCTGAAGAAAATTCGCCCCTGGTATGCAAGCCAAGCCAAGAGCGTAGACAGGGTGACTGCACTCCTAGTCCAACCTGTCTTAGCTGAGTGAAAAAATGCTGAAGGGAAAATTACCTGTTTGGCTCCAGACTGAATTAACTTTTTAATATACAAGTATGTTTATTATTTTTCCTTAAAAGTGCCTGCCTATCTAATATATTCATTAATGTTATCTGGTCAGTTCGCTTGAAATATTATGAAAAATGTACAAATGCAATAGGGTGACAGTGCCTGGAGGCAAAGCAAGATGTATTTTCTAATTATATGACAGAAAACAACATTGTTATTAACAAATGACAGTGCAGAGTAATCTTCTTATGTCCAGGCTAGTGCAAGCTAGAATATCTTGCTCCTCATATCCAGAGTATCAGAAGTAGATTGCCTTGACATCAACGCTTTCCCCATTCACTGACCACCACAAATCCTCAGCATCAAACCTCCATCAAGCTCTCCTGGAGCCAGCCTTCCAACCCCAGTTTCCCAGTGCACAGCCTCTCTTCCCCTGCAGATCCTCCTGCTCTGTCCTGTGCCCTCCCAGCTGAGGGGTCTCCACTCCATACTCAGAAATGTTGCATTTTCACCATCCTTCAGCAGCTTGCAAAGTCTCCTGTGAGATTTGCCTGTAATAGCTGGGACTGTAGAGGGAGAGCAGAGGGGTTCTGTCTGCCTCCAGTTCTTGCTCCTCTTCCCTTGGCCTGCCTGACTCCCCCAGCCCTGCTTCTATCTCGAATTCCTCCCTCTGCTGCCACTTCCCCTCGCAGCTTCTTCCTGCTCCCTGTGTGCTCTTGACTCTTTTGTTCCCCCTTTTAGAAACACCTTGTAAGTGCCAGACAGGAATTTCCCGACACTATGTCCTGCATTAAGCAAGCGATAATGGCAGAAACAATAGAGAATTATGTCAGTAGGGTGCCCTAACAAAAGAGCAGAATTTAAATGAGGACACAGCTTTGGTCTTTGGAATTTGTCCACTATAAATGACTCTTCTTATTTTATTGGCATGTCGAGTTTAAGTGGAACACATTGTAATTTTAAATGGACAATAATAAAGAAGGATCATATGTCCTATTCTTACATGTGCACTTAACATTCCCTGGGGTTCTTTCCTCCTGCCATCCCCTCTCTTTCCTCCATCACAGCCCTTCATATTTCTCATTATATTTAACTATCTTTTTAAAACTTGTTTTTTCCTCCAAGGAGAACCTGAAGCTTCTAATCCAGAGCTGTGTAAAGAAAACATAAAATAGATTGTAGAACTACAGATAGCTGCTCTGCATCACCCTTGCTCACAAAATGTTTGTTTTGCAAATACTATAGAAAAACCCCTCAAATTATAGACTGTATTTACAAAAACAGTTGACCTTAAACTTATCCTGGTTCTTCCTCTCTGAAAATTTAAATGACATTAGGATCCCTGTATTCCTTTCTTAGTCCTGGTTCAAACAACAACCTGCCAGGCTGCCTTTCAAAGCTGGTCATCACCCAGCAGGAGCAAGGATATTTAAAAGTAGTCCCTTAAGCAGCCATTCCTTCCTAAAGAGCTGCGCTGGTGTCAAGGGTTTCTGACTACACCTCAGATTTTGCAAACTAATTCAAGCTAAAACAGCCACTGACTTACAGTAAGCATGCTTCCTTTACAATACAGTCCCATGACCAGTTGAACTTGACAAAAGAAAGTCACACCGTGGATAGAAACCTGTGTCCAACATATCCATTGGCACTACTGACAGTGGAAGTTATCATCATGAAACAAAAGACTAAGTTTCCTAAATTTCTATGCAGTAGAAAATGAGTCACCACATTTGTAGTGATATATTTAACTTATTTCTCTTCCCTATATTTCTTCATAAGCTACTGTCACCTGAAAACTGGGATTTCAGAGTAACAGCAACAAGAAAATACTGACAGATTAAATGGGGGTTGTGCATGACAATTTTTCCAAAATGAACTGCAGGACTAGGTTCAGAAATGTCATTCTGTAGCCTACACATTGTTTTTTAATTGTGATTCAGGCTGCTTTCTTGACCATCAACACAGCCCTTACTTATTCTATGTCTCAGTTTTGCAATTGGTTATCAAGCAAACCAAAGTGTTGTTAGTAAGCCTGAACAAAGTGCAGAAATTCTTCTGTAGAACATGCAAGTCCATGCAATAGTTTAGTGCTGTTAACTTTCAGAAAGACTTGGTTTAAAAAGGATGTTCTACAGTGCTCTTCATTTTCATTCATGGGGCTGTGGGTTACAACCAGGGAGACCTATCATTTTTTACCTGCACACACAGGCTCATTTTTGCTTATGTTAACTCTGATCTGACAGTTTTACCAGGCCCTGACAAAGTTACACCAAACACAGCCTTGTTTTCCTTCTAGCAGTGTGCAAGAAGACTAATTTTTACATACCCCTATTTTCCCCCCTGCAGCCTACAACAGTGCCAAAAAGTATTTCAGAGGAGGTGGAAGCATAATTGAATAATTTTAGTAGCCTTAAATCAAGCTGGCCAGTATCAAGATACTCTGATTTCTGAAGCACTCACCAGAATTTAAGAGGTCTTGCAGGAATTAATCATTCTGGCACAAAACACAACCACACACCATCTCTTTCTTCTATGCACTAATTTGTCATAGAAATCTGTTCCCTTGACATTGTCTCTGGTGCCAATAGATGACAGTCGAGAAAATATATGTAAAACAGCCACAGACTAAGCAAGCCACAGATTACAGAATGAAGAACAGTCCAAAAATTCTGTATTAAACCATAAAAAAGATGAAACTTGTCTTTTCCTAGAGATAAAGATTTCTGCTCCAAACACTAGTTTTCCGTTTCCCAGACGTGGCTTTTTAAACGGATTCACCATTTGTAAAAAGGAACATGATGAGTAACAGCTATTTCCTGCTAATTTTGCTTCCTGTAGGGATTTGCTCCTTGGTGTGATCCCATGTGCTGAGGGATTGTATGTCCCAACTGGAACCTGCTTAGTCTACAGCCCTGCATGATGATACAAAGAGAATGGAAAAAGCCCTTCAGCTTCAGCTTGTTGGCACTGCCTCTGCAAAAGGCTGATGGAAAAATCTAGTTGACAATTTGGAGGTGGGATGTGTCTCCACCAACCTTGTTCATGCCAGACTACCACAGGACACGGCACCCACTGACCTGGACTTTCCAAAAGATGTGTCCTTTAGAATCTTGCTTCTAGGTCAGGCATGACAGAGCAGTGAAAGCACATTGGTGTCACAGTCCCTGGGAAGGTGCCCTCCTGCCTCTGCTCCCTCTCAGCTGCCAGTTTTTAAGCCTTGTGGAAGGAGCAGCACCCATTTCAGAACCACAAAACCCAAAACTGGCACATAGGTCCCCACACTGTGGCTGCTCCTTGTTTGACTTAGCCATCCAAGAGCTCTAAGGCCCTTAAACAGAATCCTAGAACGTGGATACTGTAAATATAAAAGGGAAAGAGCATTTGGGCTACCAGGAAACACCCATGGGAAATGTGGTGGCGCAACGTATCCAAAAATGTGATACACACCTCATAAAGGCAGGGGAGCCTCTTCAAAGCAGTCACACAGGTTGGCCCAGAACCAGGGCCTTTGTTGCAATAGCACTTGGTGCCATTGGAACAGCTGCAAAAGTAGCTAGGCTGTTATATTTATCTTTTTTATTTTTTAAATTTTATATGTAGTGGCTATCCATTAGGGGATATAAATTTTACTTGTGTCCTGGAACAGGAACATGAAACAACTAAGTCTCACAAAACTCCTGTAAGACAAATTCCATAACATCCCCAGTTTTAGAGGCAGAGACAAATGAAGTCAATATCAAACCCAGGGTGTGCATGAAGAGCTCCTACCCCTGTGTTCAAACCACAAGATAATTCCTCTCCTTTCAGGCCCTGATCCAGAGCAAATCAGTTGGAGTCCTTCTATTGAGTCCTCAATCAGCAGTGTAATCACTTTAGCATGTGTCAGGATTAAAACCAGCCCTCCAAATAAGACCATGTCTACACTGCAAATGCCTTACTGATAAAGGAATACCAGCACAGTAAACAGACAAAGCATTCCTGGGGCGGTGTAAACTTACACTGGCAAATCTGCTCTTTGTAGCGGTACAGTAAAATCATCCCCGCAAGCAAAACAAGCACCATTTTGAGGTATAATTGCATCTACATGTGTAGTGTTTGCTCACTGAGAGGTGTCAGTCTGACCAGAACAGCTGTGCTGATAGAAATCTGCAGCACAGACCTGGCCTTATTTAAAAAAAAAAAAAAAAGTTTTAAGCAATTAATAAAAATCAACATTGACTCTCTGGTCAAAGTGGTGTCAGTTTGTCTCTTCAGAGGTTTACATAAATTGGTTGATTTAAGAAAGAGAAAAGAAAGGAATTTAACATGGTTACATGGACTTGTCTTGGCTGGTATTTCGAAGAGTGTAAGGCTATGGAAATCAGATCTACTGTGTGGAAACACCATTTCTGGACACAAAGCCAGGCTTTGTGAGTTTACAGCTAGATTTTTCCAAGACCCTATTCAGCAAAGTCCTGTAGTCATAGCCTGCTAGTTCCACAGATGGGGGAAAATGGTGACGTGGAAGAGATCTCCCACATGGCCAGCCTCCCTCCAAGCCCTAATGGCACACTGCCTCTTGCAGCAGATACAGATATCTTTGTGTCACCTTCTGCTCTCACAAGTGAGAGCTTGAGACTGGGGGAAAAAGGAAGAAGAATACAAGGAAGGTACAAGGACTACAAATGCCAACAGCCAAAAGCGAGACAAAAATCTGTCTGGGAAAATTCTTTGGAGGGAAAATGTTTCTTCTGAGAAGCCTTTGAAACACAAGAAAAATCAGAGCTTAGCCCAAAAGGTTCCTTTCCATCCTTGAACCACTCTGTTTGCTCCTCTTTCCACGTTAGGTGCAAATTCTGTTTTGACAGTTTCTTAAGATCCACTAGAACTGAATGAGATTTGACTTGATGATGTGAGATCTGATAAAATTATGTGAGGAAATCCTAATTTAACAACAACCAATCCCTTGAATCACATTTCCTTACCCCCAGCAGAATCTAATTGTGATAACCTAATACGAGCTGCCTCCTCTCTGCTCCTTTGCGTGTGCCTAATGCAATCACTGCTCTGCTGAGCCTCATGTTCACCCCTGACCAGTCTGCTCCCTCCACTCCCTCCTGCACTGATTCAACACAAGAGTGTCTGATTTACTCCCCTCCTGCTCCCGGCCTCCTTCTTTGCTGGATTCTCAGCAGTCAAAATGCTCATTTCCCTGTGGTGCCTTTACAGACACCACCTCTAATCCTTCTTGTCTGTTTTGTCCCCCTCCTCATCCTTTTGAGTCTCCATTATTTCATCTGCTCAAAGACCAGTTTCATTTGACATTTTACTATCCTCCACCAATTTACAGCTGAAGAGCCTTTTCTGACACAGGAGCTGGAGAAGACATCCCAGTGATGCT
The DNA here is from genome assembly GCA_013397295.1 of Polioptila caerulea. Lineage (NCBI taxonomy): Eukaryota > Metazoa > Chordata > Aves > Passeriformes > Certhiidae > Polioptila > Polioptila caerulea. The sequence goes on from VYXF01002939.1 coordinate 102,128, forward strand.
ACCACAGCCCCTTCTGACTCACCCAAGCACTGACATTTCTCTTTCTTTCCATACTGATACCCAGACTATCATTCTATGCCAGCATAACTCATCTTTCCTTCCCTTGTTCCCACAAGGAAGAATTAGTTAAATAAACAGACAGAACTAGAAACTTGGCAATCTCTTGTTTACTACAGACTTTGCCTCCTTGGCTTCAAATTTTTCCAAACTGTCCAAAAGTAATCAGGTACAGACTACTTCTCTATTCCCATACTCAAATCAGAAGTGCTTACTTGCTAAACAGCACTTCAAAATCTCTTCTTTAAAACACCACACTTCATTCCTGTGTGAAGCACAGCCCCCATTCCCTGGCAGAGACACGGCCTGAACACCTACCCCGAAGGAAGATGAAAAATGAGATGGCTGTTTCCTAGCTGCACATACTTGAGAAAGAAATATGTATTTTCTTCCCTCCCTTTTGCCTTGCTGAGCCTGTTGCAGTTGTGATGACATGTCGGAGGTGATTAGGCACTCAGTTTCGATGACACTCATAACTTATCCATGGGGCCAATAAAACCTCCACACAGCACCTCCCCATCCACCTCTATAGATCCTCTTGATTCCTACCCCAGGCTTCAACACCCAGGAAAGTTATTTATGCCTAAGTGAATTAGCTTGCTAAGAATTTCTTAAGTGGAGTGCAGTGAGCCAGCAGTTTTCTCCCACAAATGAGAAAATAAGTTAAGGGCTCTCAGAGATCAGTGTTGCTGGAAACAAATTGGCATGGCTAATTTTGGCCTGACAAGTGCTCTAAGGATTCTCTACATTTCCCATACAGGTCAAACTTATCGGCTCACACTTGTTAGTGCAAAAATCTCTTTTCCTATCTTTGTTTCTGCCACTTCTCTTATCCTGTCACTCTCCTGCAGCAAGTGCACTGGCTGGGCACTTCAGTAGCCATTTTTGCAAACACTCTTATTCCATTACAGGAAGATATTCACATGTACACACAAATGACAGTAGACTTCAGCGTAGTGCTTATCACAGAGAAAGGACAAGACAGCCTAGTGTACCTACTGCATTTCATGCTGCCTTACACAACATGATCTCTTTCTCAGCAGTTTCTCTTCTGGAAGAGACAGGCAACATTTCAATTGAATCCTTTAAAAAAAAAATCTGCATGCAAAGGACAGAGAGAGGAAGGGAGAAAAGTTATCATTATGATGGATTAACTGCAAAGGTAGCACTTGTAATTTCCTCTCACTTCTGAGCCCGTGGGTCATGGACTTGACTGGGGTTGGACTGTCCTGTGTTTCAAGTCTGGGGCTGTTACATTGCCTGACCGTGGGTGGAGCACACCAACCTGCTGACCAAGTTCTTTCTTTTCCAAAGCATGGAAAAAGAAACCAAAGAAACAAAACCTGGCCCTGATTTAATGGGATTGGGACTTGCAGATGGGAAGTGTTTTACTGAGTCTTACATCTCCTGGGAGACTGAAAATTTGCTGAATCACACAGCAATGGGTCAAAGGGACTCTGCTGGACATCAGCTGAATTTGGTGCTGATCCAGCTATTGCAAAACACTGTTTGCAGTCTCAAGGCAAGTATAGAACTGGTAGAAGGCTGGAGATGCAGAGCCTCGACGGGAGGAGAGCTCTTCTAGGTACACAGGGATATTAGGACCACAGGCAGCACAGTGCAGGATCTCAATGGGATGTGGAAGCTTGTGTTATGATCCCCTGGATCTCCTGAGTGGTAGGGGAGATTGTCTAAACATCCACAAGTGAAGGAAAACCACAGAGGCAGTATGTGTGACATTTTTCCTTCAAACTCAAATCATTCTATGGCCCATTTTTCCACTGAGTGAGTCAAAAGTGCTAACCACAGCTCCCACAGGGAAGCAGAAGGCAAGTATTGGGCAAAGCGCTTTTCTGAAACTGATTTTAGCATTTGCTTGATCCAAAGCAATAATCTGAAGTCAAGTAGAGGCATTTTTCTTTTTAAGTAACGAATGTCTAACACTGGAGCAACTCATGGAGATGACTGCTTTCCCATCAATACTCAATTCTTTCCCATTTTTCATGCCGAGGGCACTGCCAGCAGTTGTCCTCTACTGTAGATTTTGAAGCTTGATAAAGGTATACAATAAGGTCTAGTTGGCAAGCAGGCTGATTCTGTTCTTATATAAACACCCTATCAGCACAATATGGATAGCTGTAGCATCTTTGATGCTCTCAGTGTTGGGGGCAGAAAGAAACATTAATAGAAGAGAAAGTAAGGTTCACTCTATGTAACAGAAAAATTCACTCTACAAGCCCAAGGAGGAGGAGGAAGAATTATTGGCCTGCTTAATAAGCTGCTGAGATATCCAAAGGATGTGAAACTTTTTAAGTTCAGGATTCCAGTTCAGCTTATTTCACACTTTACAATTCCCTGTCAGGCCAGCCTGTTTGCACAGACCCTGGCTGCTGGGATTCAACATCTCACATTAGGCCATTTGGAATTTATTTAACACGTGTCCCACAGAACGCAGGACTTCCTTCAGAGGAATAGGCAAATCACTTGTAAGTGTGCATTTACAAGATCAGAAGTCATGAAAACCATGCTCACTGCTTGTCAACTTATTTAGGGGAAATTGTGTAACCAACTTAACACAGCAGTTATCCTTCACCTAGAAGGTCAAGCTCATTGTTCCTGTATGTCACCACACTTGGCTATTAATCACTCAGGAGGAAATACATCATGCTTATTTAAATTAAGCTATACAAAGTGGGGTTAAGTCTGAATTAAAATATCTTCTCTCTCTTCCAGAGAAGCTGAAAAAGTCAGTTTCTCTAGTTTAATCCCCATCTTTTGGAGGAAAAAGAAAAAAAAAAGGAAAAAAGAGAAGAAAAACAAAGAAATTTGAGTGAAGGTTGCTATAAACTAGTTATCTCCTCATCACAAGCTGTTAAGGAGACAGGTAGCTAAGCCATTCAACACCCTTTCTTTCATCTGTTCCTCTGTTTTCCTCAAACAGTTTGGATCCCACACCGAATTTTAGCCACTGGCATTTTCTCCTACCTTCTGCATTTCATCTCCTGTGCAATTCATGGCAAATCATGAAATGAAGCAAAGAGAGAAAGTGATTGAGGGTCATTTTATGACTAGACATGATGTTCTCCTTTGCTCAAAGCCAGAAGACAGCACTTCTGGAAGACAATGTGAAAACACAGTGTGGTGTGACACAATGTGAACATCCCAGTGTGGTGCCTGGAAACACACTGAGTCCTTCGTACTCCAAGTACTGCTCGTCCTAAAAGCCCCTCTGGATAGTGATCCAGCTCATTAAATGAAGAGTACTTAAATTCTGGAAAGACATAATCACATTTTCTCCTACCTGTCTTTCCAAAGCCTCCTATCAGGTTATTGATACTTTTTTAATAATTATGCCAGAAAACTGACAATAGCTCAAATCCCCTCTCCCCACCATATCTTTCTTTCCGTGGGCTTTACCTGCCATGAATTATGTTATGCCATTTCTGAGACTGTTTCAGAATCTGCCACTTTGGGATATCTCTCCTGTGCATTAAATTGCATCTGGTTACGCTCCAGAAATGCATCCTGCCAGGTCAAGGGTTCTTCTTCCTAGGGAATTAATCATGAAGTCTTCATCTCCAACATGTACGGCTACTTCTTATTTGCTGCCCCCATGCTTTTCACTTTCCTGTTTTTAAATGGGTTGGAAATGCTAACAAAAGAGGTAATCTGCCTTTGTGGGTATTCCCATAATTAGCAACACGCACATCTGGATAGAGTTTCAATAGCCCACTGTTATTCAAACAATTTGTAATCACACAGACTGTGTAGTGAACCAGCAGACTGGAGCATATAGCTTTTCATTATTATGTGGTATACAGTACCCATAATACACAAATAAACTCAAAACCTGCAGCAGCAACAATGACACATTCTGTGTGGCCTTATTCACCAAACAGCTTTCTAAGAAGTCTTTATCGAAAAATGCAACACATCCACTAATTATTTGGGGTTGTAAGTGGGTAGGAAGTATAGGAAAACCTTGCTGCATCTGTTCAACATTCTAAAAAGCCAAGTCCAACAGCATTTACAGGATTTTAAAAATAAAGACTATAAAACCCAAGAGCTAAGAGCTTAGTTATGTGGGTGCATAGTACCATGTACCATGTAACAGTAGTCGATTTTACAGGATATATAACAATACACACCAGCATAGCCAAAGGCAGGATCAAGCCCTTAAAATTTTATATTGTGATTCGTGCTCAAAGATTTGTTTCAGTGTGGATGCCATGACTCATATTCTCCATTCCCCCAGTGCTTCATCCCCTCCTTCCCCACAACCCTAGCTAACTTTTTATTAAAATGCTCTGGATGCAGATTCGCTTGTTTAAGCCTGGTATTTATGGATTTCATCCTTCATCCTGTACTCACAGGAGCTACTTACACACGGACTGTGAGACTGGCCTGTCTGGAAATGTTTAGTGCAGAAAGAAAAGATGTCTATTCCTGTTCCTTGGCTGAAGCCTTTTCCTTTTAATGGCAGACTGTCCAGATTTCCTCATCTCAGGACTGACTACGAAACATCTCCCCTTGCTGGCCCCAGCTCTACAAGCATCAGATCTGAGCCCACAGTGTATCACAGGACAGTGCTGAACCATTTCTAAGTGATGTTTCAAAGGTTTCACAAGATATCTCTACTAGTTATTGACGATAAGACTTTATATTAAAAATTTAATATCAGAAGAATACATGATGCACTTAATCAGTACTGGTTTATGGGGAAAAACCATAGGGCTGCAGAAAATTCCAGTCTGAAATTTCTCTGAGTCAAGGTTTGTTTAAGGAGAGTACACATCAGTGCAATGTTTATTTAGAGAAAGCAACTGCCAAGTGTATGAATACAACATAATGATGGTTAGCCTGGTGCTGTCTGGAGCTCTCCTGTGGCTCTTGTATTCAATCTGAATTGAGGATATAATTTTTAATTTTTATATTCTTTTGCTTGTCCATCTGCATAATACAGAATGATGCAACAGTAACTGCAGGGTTATCTTTCTCCCCCACTAACCTGCTTTGCATCCTCTGCATCTTACCTGAACAACTCTGAGTGTGGAAAAGCTTGAGAATGTTTATTCCTCACAGAAGAAGTTTAGGTCCATGCTTGTTGGGGAGCCTCCTGGGGCTTTTGGTGACAAGACCAAAATAGAGATAACACTGAGCCTTCCACCATGGCCTGCTGCTCTGGGATAAAGGATATTTCAGAGCATGCTAAGAAAAGTATTTCTCCCTCTGCACTTCTCCAGATTCTGTGAAATGCTTTTTGAATGATTTTATGTACATCAAGGATTGTTAAACTGGGTTTTAGTAATTACTCGCATTGATTTATCAAAACTTGTGTATTTACATGTTCCTTTTAAATAACAGTACTTCAATCACAAAAGCTGATGTTCACCAAAACCTGATGTCTGCTCACGGCACACATTCTGGCAACGCAAATCCACATGACAATTACCTGGATGTTTTGACTAGCTCCTAGTGTTACAGATCTAGGTGGCATTGACAAGGGATGTTTTCCAGCCAATCCCACACTTTTTCCAACCAAATGCAAGCAAAGAATTTCTTCTCCTATGTGACAACACATTCTTATTTCTCAAAGGCATTGTACAGCTACATTAATGCATGAGAAATGTGTTGAGGTGATGAGTTGGAAAACACAATGAAGGTGCCAATCAAGGCTTAGAATACTGACAAACACTGAAGAAATTCAAACCTCCATACAAAAGCGGAAGCTCAAGGCCCACGTGAAATAAAAAAAAAAATTATGTGACATAAACAAGGGTTATCTTTGATTAAAAAAATTACACTTTTTCTTGTATGGAATCCGAGTTGTTTCATTTTTCAAAAGTAAAGTTACAATAAGCAATAAAATCTCTTGCACAAACTGCAGAGTGAGTTAATTTTGAATATAACTAAACAATGTATCAGTGAAGTATTCCTTTCAGCTTCCTGGAGACTTGCATATTGCCAATTTATAATTAGTTGCAGATTTTCAATTACTTTCTAGCTAACAAAACAGTTTCATTTGCATTGTTTACTTGCCACTTAACTCAAATTGTACCCAAATTGGTTATTTTAAAATGTGACACAGATTTTCAGGGCCAAAGCAAATTCTATATATTTTAATGTAACAAGCATCTGTATTTCAGTCTTCAGTGATAAAAGTGTACAGGATTTGGCCAAAACTCAATCAACTCCATCACAATCTCAAAATGCCTCCTGTGCAATTTGTCAAAAGCAGATTTCTTGGCAACAACACACAAAACTACAGCAACATATAATGAAGAACATAATCTCGGAAAATACGCAAAGTTTGTTTTGTGTACTAATTGAAACTGGGAAACCACTGTAGGCGAGTTTAAATTCAACAAAGATCAAAGAAATTAACCATCAAAATATCATTCTGCTACCGTGCTTAAATATAGTCCACTGCATTGAGCTTCATTCCTGATAGCCCCACTCATCAGGAGCATACTAAATTCAAGGTGCAGAAATTTGGGGGTAGAGTGACTAACTGGAGGGATTTTATTTGGTGTTATTCAGTACCAGGCAGACCTCAGCTAACTCTGTTACATGATACTCTTTATGATAATGCACCCTGCTATGAGATTTAAGAACTGGCTGTCTGCAGCAATACCCTGTGCCAAGTGATTCTTCTTACCAAGGGAGAGAAGTGTTCTCCACTCCCTCTCCTGCCACACAGACATAAAATGCAGGTGATTTTTTACTCCCAGAATGGCAAGTGCAAGCATCTGACCAGCCATTGTTGTAGTCCTCATTCCATAATTGATCATCCTTCTCCTCACCATATAAAGTAGGCACAGGTTTTAATTTTTCTCATCCAAAATGTCCCACTCAACATCTCTAATTGTTCTGAAAATTCGTCTGTCTCTGCTAGATGCTGAGGGAGGACACCTGTTATTGGGGCCAGACAGACTCTTGAAGATAAGGACACACCCAGCATGGAGCAGACTTTTCCATCTTCTTCTGTTCCCAGAGGTGTCCTCATGGACCTGAGTGGGACAGACCGGTGTCACTTTCCTGATGAGTTGTGACAGATTCAGGGCTTACAAGTTTGCTCTAAATGTAGGCACATTTCTGTGACACATATTTTACCTTTTCTGTGAAAAATCTTATTCAAAATGTAATTATCTGAACGAGTCTAGGTTCCCACAGCTGTTCTACAAGTCCTCCTTCTCCTCCCCAGCCCTACCTGAGGCTGGAGCTGCCTTGGCCATGAAGAGCCTTGATGCCAGCCCCAGCAGAGACCAAAACTCCACTGTGGCATGGGCTGAGTGCAGTAAACAGGCAGATATGCCAAGTGCAAAGGATGGACAAAACTTCCCTGGACATTTCAGACTGAAATTTGATTTTGTTCTTGCTCTGGGGCTGGTGTGTTTCATGAATTGTGCTAGTTTAGATTAGGTGGTGCAGAAAGCAGGTCATGTTTTTTTCAGTGGAGAAGCATCTTTTGGGGGAAGTGTTATTGCTTTAGTTCTCTCTATTTTCCTGTTTCTTCTCCTTTTGAATGCAGCATGACAGCACTAGAGCAGTCTCTATAACACAGATATTTAATATTAACCTACAGTATTTCCTAGGGAATACTACTTAATCATATTCTATGCACAATAGAAATTTAATAAAATAAATGTTAAAAATAACAAAGTCTACCATTTCTAGCCCCACCCCTGAACAGCCATTATTGTCTCCTTCCAGCAGCAAGAAATGGGCATTTAATCTTACTTTCAACTTTCAGTCTTTAAATCAGTTTTAAATCCACGACAAGACTTTACAACCTACCCTATTGTTAGCAAGATTCCTTAATTGCCTCCTTTAAAAGACTTTATCCAACCCTTTTGAAAGTTTAAATAAATTATATCCACTGGTTCTCCTTTATCCATTATTTGTTAACTATTTCAAAGAAATCTGAGAGGCTATAGAAATTGTGCTGATTTGTCCCCATCATATTATCTTCATCTAGGTCCTTTATAACTTGATCTTTAATCATTCCCTCATATTTCTTTACAGTGAGGCACCTCTCAGGTTTGTAATTTCAGGGATTGCCCATAACACCTTTTTAAAAGGAGGGCAACAATGTTAATCACCCCCTGATAAAACTCTTTTTTTTTTTAATAACGTGCCATTGCCATTTGTCAGTTGCTCTGTTACCAGCCCTGGTTCTCTCCATTTGTGGCCTTTAGGCTTGATTATGACACCTAGACATATTTAAAGACAAATTTGGCAAATTTGAAAAATTTGCAACTGGTACAGAGACCACCAGCCCACCTCAGCATCCCCATGGAATATCCCCATGGGACATCCCCATGGAACATCTCCATGGAATATCCCCATGGAACATCCCCACAGAATATCTCCATGGGACACCCCATGGCACTCTGCTTTCACCACTGAATGCAGGTAACCTCTCTATCCTGGCATTCAATGGACCCACAATTCCACTGAATGAGACAAACTCCTCTAACACTGAACTACACCCTTCCCTGAGGATCTGCTGTAGGATCAGTCAGCAACAAAGGTGAGCCTTGCAAAATTCAAAAGAGAATTGTCTCAGAGGCTGGTGCAAGAGTAAAACTAACTTTTGCAAGAGAGGAAAGTAACAGTGATACTGTATCACATTCCTGAAAGCCAGCCAAAATTTTTTTTGTGGTTTAATTAATAATAAAAAGAGGCATATCCAGACCTTTGTCAGAGAGTCAGTGGGGCAGCTAAATAAGGAAGCAAGATATGTATTTACTTAAATTTTAAAATGCATAAGGCATGCAGATGCTATTTTGACATGAGAGTGGAACCTAAAAACCTAGAGAGCTATTCCTCTTGAGTGTCTTCCAAACTCGTATCATTGCCATACAGATCCAATTATCTATTACAAATTAATTCTTCTAGTCCTTCCAGCACATTTTTTATCCCTTTGTCTCTGTCAAAACGCTGCTGTCACTACTTGCAAAGAAAACCAATGGAGGAGGTATTTCCCCATTGCCTAGTGATGCAAACAAATAATCTAGCTTTTCTACACTCTCCTGCTCATCAAGCTGAACTGGGTTTGACAACTGGAATGTATTAATTAAACCCTTGCACATTTAAGGGGAAAAGAGTCACTCTGCCAAATAAAATGGGACAATAATGAGGACAGCATTGGAGCATCTCTACTGAAAGCTTGCCACATTTCTAGACATGTATTCATTCACCCACTCATCCTTCTCCCTCCCCCAGGATCACCAGTTTGGTATGAAATTCAGAAACAAGGATAACAGCAAGCAACAGATGAGCTAAGCGGGTACAGGGAATATTTTCTGATTTCCCTTATTAATGACATGAAGAATTGGCTCTTTTTAAAAGGACTGTGTATTATTTCCTCCTACTATTCTTAGGAAGCAAAAGCATAGGACTAAGAAAGGGGCCCATGCAAACACACAGAATCAAGGCATTTACCATCACATATGGTATCTCAACAACCCTGTTCTGGGTTTTACAAACTACTTCCACTATGGAGTGCCCCTTGCTTTGGTAGGGTAGGAAATGCAGCTGGGGAAAACACTGCTTGAAGGCTCAGCATCTACAGCAAATGGACCTTGGGGCATGGCAGGAGGAGAGAGAATACCCCAAAGTCCCTTTCCCCCTTTCAGGACTATAGGTCAGGACAGTTTGCAGCTGCAATCCAGGCAAGCCCGGCTGCAGATGGTCAGCAGGAGAGATCTGTGCTGTTGTCTGGTGGCCATGAAGAAAAGGCCCTGTCCCCACATTCTCAAAAAGCACTGCATGGTAATGTTTTCCAAGGATAGCCTGGGAGGGAAAGCAAGGCACCAAACACTTGGAAACAACTAATTGCTTGAGAGAGAGTGTAAACTTAATAAGTAGGCCACACAGATCACATCTTTACCACCAACACGTTGAACCATTTATAAAAAAGTTTTGTAATTCTGCATAATTAAGTCTTTTAATAATGTAGATTGGAAGACTACAGAGCCACTGCACTTAAGGTTGATGCTAGTTTAATTACATGGAAAAGACATAATTTGGGAAGAAGCCTTGCAGTTTATTACATTTACTTCTGTCAAATAACTTCTAATTGTGTGCCAAGGTGCCTGAGAAAAGTATTGTGGGTTTTTTTGCTGTTTTTAAACATCTTATGCCACTCGAAAAGGATTACTTCCTTTGTAAGCTGCTGTTTCAACTGAAAGGTAGCAATTAATTAAGCCATTTACATAAAACTGTCTTGGATCAGCTACCTACAAAGCTAAAGGCTGAAATCTACCTTCTAATTGAACAAATAAAGTTTTAAAAATAAATATATGTTGGTAATTATCTGTAATAATACAAATTAGGAAATTTAGCTGATAAAATGAGTATGTCAGAAATTAAGACTAAATTCTTATCATCCAAATTGAAGAGGAACAGTCTATCCCAAAAACATTCTTCTGATTTATCTTTCATTTATTGTCACTTTACACATCTTTGTATCATTTGATGTCTTGCCATATCACATGATGCAAATGGAGAGGAGGTGCAAAGTGTCTCTATTTCAAGAGATGTGCTTATTCTGATCAGGGTTTTTTTTTGTTTTGGTTTTTTTTTTTTTTTTGGTCTGGATATGGACAGGAGAGAAAGGAAAAACCTCTGTTTTTCACAAATTGTCATTATACACAGCAGGAAATAATAGATGACATAATTTAGCAAATAACCTGGGGTACCTCAACACACATAATCAAAAGTAAACTGTTCATTTATCCAACTGTATACAATTGATATGGGTTCATAGTGTACTAATATATCAAGTAAAATAAGTGTGGGTTTAATTGCAATAGTTTTAACAGCAGAAAGAGAGCAAAATCATGGTCTCTCTATAGTTTAACTACAGTCTATATTTTTATTTCTATACTTAGAAGAGGAAATTGTACAAAAACATCTTATGCCAGTGGTGAAAGAGATCTACACCAGAGATTTGCATTGCTGCAACTACAGCAGCACAGACAGACGGACCCCGTGCAAAGTGATTTTTACATCCAACCTCTAGCACAGAAGGTGGTTTCTCATCCTCCACCTGTGTGGTGGTTCAGCTGATTAATGATCTCACTGTGACAGCTGTTACACATGCAAAACTTGCACTGAAGCGAGTGGTGGGGGTTTTTTGTCTGCATAATGACTCGAGGACACAATTCTGAGTCATATCACACGTTCTGAGCCAGGTATCTTCCTTTCCTAATTATTGCATTCTTTGCTAATGGATGGGATACATTTTCTTCCAATATATCTCATCCAAATGTTCTTCCCACACATAAATCAAACTCATAATACTAAAAACCTAATCTGGAGAGATTTCATATTAAAGCTTGCTCTGTCTGTCTCCAGGCAGCGATTGAGTACCTCAGAAGCAGCTGAGATTGTGCATTACACATGTTGTGCTTGCACTCACCAAACCAGATCTCTAAGACTTATGAAAATATTTATGTACACAACTTGGAGTACTCAGTGGGAGTATGTATCTGCATAACAATAAGCACATTGTTAAGTGCTCACAAGACCGGAGCTCAAATAAGCAAGAGATTTCACTCTGCAAACATCCCAATCTCATTTTTTACTACTGACCAGTAATGGGACATTCAGTCAGAATTATTGAGCTTCTACATCTGGAAACAGCTGTGCAAGTAACTCTTCAGAGAGGAGGACAGCACTACTTCTAGGTTTATGCAGAGCCTCCAGACTGTGGGCTACCCTTTGAAAACCAAAACAAATAAATAAATACCTGGCAAATAAAAATTTAATACAATGTCTGCTGTGTGATCTTTGACTGCTGTACCTCAAAATTTTATAACACTTTGTGAAATCGTTTTAACTGAATTACAGAAAGAAACAAAACTGTCTTTTTACTTTAATTATACAGCAAACTTGTTCCCTGTTCCACCACTTCCAGTCCCCAGCTGAGCTGCTGAACACACGGGATTCCTTCAGCTCCAGTCTACCACACGAGGTAACTGTGAGAGGCATTTACTGAGGCATTTTAGAAACTGAATAGAGCATCTCTCACCTTGTTTTTGTACTTGCTTCAAGGAAACATCTCAAAATAGGATATAACAATGGAGAGAACTTAATATCTAGCATAATAAGCAAAAATTGGACACTTTTAGAGGTACACCTTTGCACAAGCTTTCACACACGTGAACCAAAGCATAAATACAAAGATGTAAGTGTACTACAGAAAATACTGTTCATGAATGTACGTTATGTAAGGGAACATGTCACTTCTTGACATAATCTTTACTACTAGTCTGAAATCAATAGTTGAATAGGATGCAAAAAACCAAAATAATCCAAGAAAAGAAAACCGTTTTCTTTCCTGTTCCTCTTTCAAACAGTGTTTCAAAGAATTCCTTTGCCTTTTATAATTTCTATAAAATTGAAAAAAGCATCACCCAGGTAAGTTTACTGATCCTTGGCTTAATAAATATAATGTAGGTTTCTTGCCTCAATGAGAGTGAGCTACCAGCTGACAGTAAGCAACACTTCCATCTGAAGTTCAGCACATAAGGTATGATAATACAGGCACTGCAATAAGAACCCTTTTGCATTGTGCATGGTCATTTCATGACAGTAGAGACAGAAGATAAATACTTCTTACCACATTACAAATAACAGAGCACACATACAATCCTCCCACACTTCTCCATCCACCCTGTGTCAGTCACTGGTGTTAAGATGATTAATGAAACTCAGTTTGGTCAATAATAATCTGCTTTTGCTTTCACCAGGAAGCTCATCTTTCCTCCTTTGCCTGTGGCTCTTTTATTGTTCTCTGCCTCTGGTTCCAGAAAATGGTACAGCTTTGCAAAATGCTTGGAGATGTTTCATCTATGGAAGATGCCATGGTGAATAAACTTCTACATTGCTTCACTCTACATGTGTCAAAAGTGAAGTTTCTTCTGCCACAAGTGTCTTCTAGGAGAGACAAGCCTAGCCTGAGGAGTTATTCAAAGGGTAAAAGCTGTGTTTGAAAAGAAGGTCTACCCTTGGCAGAAAATCTGATATGTTCTCCTTTGCAGGAATAGAATAACTTCTAATATCAACATTGATTTGAACAAGAGAAAAGAACTCGACCACAGTTGGATTTTTTACAGCTGAGGTTTTAACTTTACACCAAAAAGTTAAATCCCTGCTGCATATGTGTAGGGCTACATGTCCAGAGTGGTTCATTTCTCTGAGATCCACCCAGAAACTGGCCATAGGCAAACAATTCAGTTGTAAGGAAATTTTTATTTTTGTAGCTCCTGGACCATTATCTAGAAGTATCTATTGAGTTACAGGAAGGAGATTGTCTTATGAAAGATCATAAGCTCTGATTTGCTCATACTATTGCTGTTGATTTCTGTGATGCAACAACCTTTGGCAAATATACTTGAAACTATGTCACATTTGTCTCCTTCTGAGAGGTAATGCCAGTGAAAGTTTTCTGGTATCTGGAAGTTTTCTTTTGTACTCATGGAACAGGTAGACAGGAGTTAAAAACTATTACCTATTGCCTTTACATAAAAAAGAGTTTGAGAAATCAATTCAGGAAATTATAATTCCGTTTTTACTTCTACTTTGCCCCAGATGACTTAGACATTACTTCATTGACAAAGATCAGAAAGAAACCACTGTTTCAACTTGCCAAGCCTGTGGCTAGAAGTGACATTCTGAGTCTGATCTTAAGTAACAAGCCCTAAGTAAAGGGCTATATAACTAATTACTAATCCCTTGAGCTGTCTGGGCTATAGATGGCACCATCATACACTATTTATTTATTTGGATGAAATTCTGTGTCAAAATATTTCAGCAGGACTACAGTGACCTGGCAAGATACTATAGGGATGGATGACTTAGATATGCCACAGATGAGACAGATATTCTTAGCAAGTGTATGACTCTCAGAATGTTAAAACATATGAAGCTAGTTATCAAAAAGCAAAACATATCACAGATTTTCTTTCTGATTTTTTAAAGCTTAAGAACAGCATATAAAGAAACAATATTGCAGAGTCTTAATTTTTCATCAGCTAGCTCTATTCCTAATTATTCCTATATTTTATCCTCTGCAGATGCCAAAGATAAAATAGAAACATAATTAAACGAAAAGCAAGGAGGAGATGTCCTGAACCTAAATGTGTCTAAGATAACCTAGTTTTTGGAATCTAAACAAACGCCTCTTTAAACATTTCTTCTGCAGTATGCCTCACTTGGAAGCATCTTCATTTCCATGTGAAAATCGCAAAATTGAATCCCTGACACCAATGCAACTAAGACCTCAAGAGCTTTTCTTCCTTAAAATGTACAATCATTTCTCACTAGCTGACACTAGCTGTTGACCTGTGTGATTTGTTATCTTCAACATAAAGTACACAAAAAGCTTTAGAAATTCCACATACAGAACCATCTGGTTAGTGTTACCCCATTTACTCTACTCTTTTTCCATTAAAAGTTTGAAGCAGAAGTATACGGAACACTAATAATAAGTAGAATGTTCAACAAATGCTAATGACTGACTATAACTTATCACATTTTTCATTCTAAATACCTCATGGAAGAAATCCATTTGTTTTCAGAGATCTTCACCATTAGAGAATTTTCTCACTGGCCCAAGGAACTGATATTTGTTCCTTTCTGTAATACTTGCCAGTTATGCGTGTGTAGGATTCAATCACGAGGAGTTGAAATGGTGCACGTTTTACTTCTGTGCATCTCACAGCTGTTTAAGTCCCGGGACAGGATTGTCTCCACTGCTCCATTTAATAAATAGGAAAGGCATGTGCTGGCCTTTGAGTCCATGGCAAAATTCTGTGCCCAGATGCACAGAATCCTTCTCTAAAGTTCACACATGGCAATGTGTGGGAATCCATCTCTTCATCCTTCAAAGATTTTCCAAGCCCGCATCAGCTTGAAAACCAATTATTTTTATATGATAAACCAGGAGGAGAAATGGGCACACACTCATCCTACTCTAGAAAAGGCAACAGCTCCATACTAATTGTGCTCTCCTGTGATCTGATAGATCCAAGATCCTGTTTCCAATTCAGACTGAATGCTCACATTTCACACATGAGCCTAAGCTTCTGTCTACTGACCCTTCCAGGGAAGGTGCCTCTGTTTCTCCTGTTGTAATCATTCACTTCCAAATGACAGTTACTCATTGAAGCAGGAATTTTGATCCTCCCCCAGAAACAGCCACATGACCATTTGGATGGATGAGAAAAGGGCAATGGATGCTAGGTCTGTATATATCTCTTTCACCCTCCTTTTGACCAGAAACTCTTTGTCAAATGTAGTAAAAAAGTGAATATTGGCAGTGTTGTAGATAGTTATTTTTGGGGAGGGGGGTGATACCTTTTTTTTTTTTGTCTAAAAATGTCTCCTTATTCTCACTGAAGTGTTACCACTCTCATCTGTACATGTGGGTATATAAGAGAGCATCCACAGCACTCAGGATGTTCTGAAAATGAGAATTGAGTATTGGGCAGGCCATCTCTCAAATCCAGTGCTCTCACCAGACTGAAAGCCAGAACAAATCCCAGTCACTGGCGTGGGGAAACTGATATGCTCCAACTCAAGTTTTTTATTCTAGCAGTTAGCAATTGTCCCTCAAGCTCTCGAGCTCCCCTCAATCTCTCCCTTCCAGGCTGAAAACAGTAACAGAGGCCCTTGTTGGGAAGTGAAGCTGCTTGGCACATGAGCCAACCCCTGGAGTAGGAGAGCTATTGCCAAACTGAGAGCCTGGTTACCCTCCATTGCACTGACAGGATTCCAGTGACTGGCTGAGCCAAGGACGGGCCTGGAGCTCCTGTGCAACCTCGTTACTTTGAATAAAACATTTGATATTGACTCCCTTCCATTTATGTGCATTATAGAAATGTACATAACATGCATTCAGGAGAGAAACATTCCAGGAGCACACGCATGTCCAACATGTCAGTGAATATGTCATAAACGATTTTCATATTTACAACAAAACAAAGTGTTACATTCTTGAACTAACAGTAACTCCTTACTGAGCCTTAATGTGTAGCAAGAGCAAAGTAGGAACAGGATCATGCATAGCTTGGGAAACTTAAGAAAACTGAATCTCCTTTCACATCATTTCAGGTTCATCCTTTCAAACACCATTATAAATTAAAGAGCTACAATGAATTTTGTCATGGGTGGGGGTTTAGTTTGAAGCAACAATACTACATTTGATTCAAGAATAATCAATTGCGACCTATAATACCAGTGTGCCAGATTTTTTAAATTAACTGACCACGGCTAGCAAAGACCTATTAACATAGTGACTGTGTGGGGATACAAAGATATGCAGTGTCTGTGCTGCTGAACCACAAAGTATTTTTAAAAGAAGAAAAAATTAAAGAGGATGACCTCCCCCTCTCCAACTGGCCACTAAGACAATGAACTTATTCAATCTTAACAGTCTTTTGTGCTTCTTTATAGGAATATTCCACCAATTTCCAAAATTATAGCTGGTAGCTGGCTTAATATGATTTTTGTGTTAAAATAATGACTGTTCACAACAGGGCTAAGCGTTCTATTAAATCAGTGATTAGTGCACCCTTGTATATATGCCACATGTCAAAACCATCATACATCTTTGTAATTGATTATAAAATCCTCTGTAAGTATGTACAGTCATAAGGCCACCCTGATGTTGAAACATCCAGACACAGTTTACTGCTCACTGCTAAATTCATCCATTCAGCGGGATTGACACCAACCTTTTCTATTTTCTCTCCCTAACAAACTGCAGATGTGTCTTCTGTGCAGGAGACAAAAACAAAAGACTTGAGGGATGACCTCCAGCACAGCAACATGGTCATAAGCTGGCAATGGCCACGGGAGCAGCAGTGCTGGCTGCCCTCTTCCCGAGAAGGAAGGACACACCAGGGACACGTCCCCAACACAGGACAGGGCAGAGTTATGCTCCTCCTGCACCAACAGGCCAGTCCACATCATCTGTTCCAGCCTCTCCATCAACAACAGATGGTTCACATAAGAATACAGTATAACTCAGCTGGGGATTTTTTTCAGATTTTGAGGAATATGGTTGCCTAAGGACAGATATGTGCTCTGCTATAAGACTGCCGGGTAGTAAACACCCTTTTAAAAAATTCAGCAATATTTTTCAGAAGCAAGTAATGAAAACTGCACAACTAAGGACATAACAAGCCCAGCATTTTTAACGGACTGAGAAATGCGTTAGCCTGAATTTTAAATGAATATGATAAATCAATAAAGCAAGGATTTTTGTGCCATTCTTGTACTGACTAAAAGAAAAAAAAAAACAACCCAAAACACAAATGTAGAGACCAGTGATCTTTTCTTTTTCCCCTAGCAGAAAAGTATACTTTTGTCCTACTTCCTTATAATAAAGAACAAGAAAATTCTTGGGGCTCAGGCAATATAACTGTTCACCTCAAAGGTAGATGCCAGGCTTAGAAAATTTCTAGCAATAATTCCTGGATTTCAGAAAGCAACTGTGAGGAGCTGGTTATGATGGGGATGCATACAAAGCCATCCTTACAATGCACCTCTTCCTTCTGCTTATTGAAAGAGCAGCTTTGGAAAAGCTTGAAGAATTTTGACCATTGTTACTCCTCTTTGCTATGGTTTCCCTTTTTCTGTTATATAAACATAATCTACTTGATTTTTCTTTCAAAGCATTCTCAGCCTAATCCCCTCCCAACCTATTCTCATTCATTTATTCCAGAGGGGAGAGCTCCCACCTCCAGTCAGCCCCTGACAGTAGGCTCCATCACCCATTTGTTACCTTTTCAAGCAAGGATCTTTGTGCTTTCTCCCCTGCTGCCCCCATGCTTGGGTAGAGCTCCTTGTTCATGTCCACAAAGCTGCCTCGTTATCCTCCTTCAAATCCCCTCTCAAACCTCCTCTTAACTCTGATGCCAGAAAAAAAGCTTGACAATGGCTGTGCTGCTGCAATATTGAGCCCACTACCTATGAAGCCGACCTTCTTATTCACTCCTCATGCTTCCCCATCTGCTTATACCCACCTGTTGTCTCCTGTCATTGGGTTTAAAATTTATCAGAGGAGAAAGGGCTAAATCAGCTTGAATTACTCTGCCTTTGCTGGGAATGCATATTCTTGTCAGCTGACATGAAGCAACTTGTTACCCTGAGAAAACATCTTTATATGCCTCAGCCATCTGGATGTAAATTCTCTGGAGGGGGCAACTCTGCTCTGTGTTTGAACGCTGCCTAAGGGTCCTGGTCCTGGCTATTTCACAGCACAAAAACATTGCTGGATCTATAACAAGGATTATGTTTGCTCTTCTAGGCACCCAATTGTGTGTATTACCATAGCCTGAGAGCCTGAGTACATGGACAGAAGACAGAAAGTTTACTAAACAGTTCAATGAAATATGGGTCAGCCTCTCAGGGTATTGAACATATGGCCCATATTTTAATATGACTAATAAACAGGTCAAATTCTAATAAGCATTTAAAAAGTTGGGTGATAGACATATACAACTACAAACTACCTGGTTACCCATCCATTAACACAGTAACCATGAGCAGGGCGTTAAAAAAGCTTTACTTCAACAGCAACTTCATCCATCTCTACAAGGCTGCTATTTCCACTGCCTCCTCTCCCACCCTGTTGGACAAATAATAGAGCACCATCACTCAGTCTCAACAGTCTCACAGGCAGGACTAAAATTTTGAGCTACTCTGAAATGATCTTATTTAAAAAGCTAGGTGTTATTTTACAGATGAAGTGGTTTTTGAGTGATGCTAACAAAAGTGGGTTGGTGCTGTATGGGGCAGGGAAGAAGACTTCCTCTGAGTGGTCAAATCAAGCCTCTGAGTCATTAAAAGTATAGGAAAACAGCTTTGATTAGAACAATCAACCCAATTTTCAATCTGTCACTTAGTTAAATAAATACATGAGTATTTTTACTCTAAAAATAAATATGCAGCATTCAAAAGCAAAAATCCCAACTTTCAACTTTGTGCTTGCTTATTGTTGGAGGGTGAGGTTTGAATTTGCCCTTGCCTAGAAATCCCATTTAGGAAAGTATGGGATTGGTTTCTTCCTTTTAAAAAACCCCAAACTTTTACAAGTGGAAAAAAAATCCCACAGAGGCTGCAGGGTAATGTTTTTCATTAACCGGAACATGCATTTTCAGAAGTAAATCTGCATGCTTTTTTTCTGGCAATAATTAACAAATTATTGTATATAATTTTTTAAAAATTACTCCCAAGATAATGACTTTTCTGTTAGTTTACACCAATGAATACTGCCAACCTGTTTGTTTTTAAGAACAAAGCAAGAAGTCCAAAGCCCATTGCTGCAAGCCATATTTCCATTCCCTATCTTCTGCATAGTTTTGAACTATAAAAAACCCCATCTTTTTCTAAAACTTAATATAGAAAAATGAGCATGACCAAAACAGTTTCAAACCCCAATCTTCAAATGAAAGTGCAAAATGAATTTGAAACTGCAAATGAAGTAACATTTGTTTTAGTAAACAGCAATTTGTACAGATAAGGTTATTTACACAAGAGCTCAACACATTTTTTCCATCTGCATTATTTGACAAGATGGATCCAAAATTCAAGAAAGTTAAAATTGAATAAACAAGGGTATCCGTATATTTAAAAATCCATTTCTTTTACTACTTCACCTAATACAAAATCAGCCCAATGCAACTGCCATTTTAAGGAAGTCTTACGAAGTTTGAATGAGCAAGTGTGCTTCATTACAAAAGATAAAAGTTTCTTCTTCCCTACAGTGAAAACAGGTAATTTCAGAGGCTGTGGCTTATAATTATTCACTGCTGAAAGGATTTTAAAAGGTCCATATTGAAAACAGTGACCCCCAGCTTCGCCTCAGAATGAATGTAGGTAAGAATTCTCATTTTGCCAGAATGCTGGTTGATAACTGTTAAGCAAAACATGCATTTCTTCATTACAGTGTGCAATGTAGGTTCATTTAAATAACAATATCATCCAGCATAAAAGTCACAAAAGAATTATCTTGCAATTTCAATATGTTGAAATGTATTATTAGTGCTAACAATGGGCACCTTGAGTAAATAAATGAATGTCTGTTACTGGCAGCATTACTTCTGACTATTTAGCTTTATGGAATATCAAACTTTATAATTCAACACCTTGGTCAAGAGTGTTTGCTTGTGTAACTTTTGAACTAGAATTGACATTTTTTAATGTGTCTCCAATTTTCTCTTCCTCCCCACTGTTACCAAGAAAGTAAAAAAAAATACATTGCCCAAGCATGGGAAGCACTATTGTGTCCTTTTGTGAGGTATTCAAAGTGACACCTACATACTGTCATTATTTTTCATGATAAAAACCCCCTAAATACAGAAATTAGATTTTTTTTTTAAAGGTATCAATTTTTAAATTATATCAACAGTATACAAAACCCATCAACAGTCTTTTCTGACCTGCAAATCCCACAGATCTCACAGAAAAAAATTAACATTTTAGAATACTGTTATTACAGGAAATCATCTCTGTCTCAAGAGACCCCACCCTATTCATTCCCATTAAGACAGAAATCACAGCACAAGAGGTGCACCACTTCTGAGATCAATTTTGGGTCCAAAACCATGCCATGATGGCAAGTGCTCCCTAAGAAAACATTCCCCACTGTGAGCCTTCAAACAGCTCCAGCAGGAGGAGGAGGAGCTGTGCTGGCTATCAGAGACCACCCCATACCTGACCTCGTGGGGTACCCTGACCCCTGATGAAGTGTCCAGGGTGGAAATTCAGCCTCACCCTCATACACACAGGGCTCACCCACACTCCAGACTTTTCCTTCCTCCCTGCTGTCAGTGATCCAGCTCGAATCCCTGTGGTGCCAGAGAGGACAAGCTCTGATGTGGTCCCCAACAACCCAGGTGACCTGAGATTTAATCATGGCCATGAGTGGGGCTGTGACATTGATGTGGAGCTTTCACACAGCTCTTCCTTCACCTCTCCTGGTGATGCCCTGAGGGCTAACCACAGCTCTCTCTCAGCTGCCCTGTGGATGCACAGTGCCAGCCCTTGGGTGCTTCCCCCCTGCATGACACTTCTGTCCCCTCAGCAGAGCTGATGCCACAGAACAGTTTGCTTGGTGCAGAGTTGGCTGTTCAGCTTATTTCACCAACAAAGGTTAAGTTTGATTTAAGGCACTGTTCTTTGCACTGAAATGACTGAAACAAACCCCCTCCCATTCGATTTTGTTGGGTTTGCAGTAGGGTTGGCAGCTTCAGGCAGATGGATGGGATGGACAGCAAAGAGATGGAAATATCATATACACCACAGTTATATTCCTTGGGGTACATCTGCCAATATCCTACACCTACTGAGTCTGTTTCTTCACATCCAAGATATCCACTAAAGAGGATATTCCAAAAAAAAAAAAAAAATCACATTACATGAAAATGGCAGATTCAGTTGAGCCTAAAGAAAGAAAAAACTTTTCCCAAAAAAAAATGAATACAATCAAGTTGTGCAGCATGACNCAGATTCAGTTGAGCCTAAAGAAAGAAAAAACTTTTCCCAAAAGACAATGAATACAATCAAGTTGTGCAGCATGACTTGTGTAAAGATATTTATACCATTATCACAAAGATTGAGAAATGAATGGAGACTGCTGGGATATGGTGAACCAGGCAGCAGCTTTAAAACATGGGTGTAGTGAAATGTTCCTTTCTTTTATACAGCCTTAGAAAGGATGCAGTTTGTAATTCAGGAAGACAAAATTTACTTATTTTCACAGATCTGCAGGTAAAGAGAAATGCAGTTCTGTTTAACATTAGCTACATTGTCTTCATGGCCATATGTAGCCTGGCACAGTATCAATCTCAAATGATTGTAGAGTTTTTAATGACTGACAAGGCAGAAGTCAGTCTTGCAATTAAGGCAGAATATTCAGACATGAGAAATGCGGGTTCACTTCTAAATGTTGTAACACATCCCCTGCACCACCTTTGGTAGGCTACAGTCTGTGCCTCTGCAGCACATGGCAAAGACAACACTACTTCCTTCTCCTGTTTGTCTTGACAACCAAGATTATTAACTCACCAGCACAGATAATTTCTCTTAATTTGTGTTTATACAGTAATTTGTACAACATGGCCCTAATTTCAGATGGAGACTCTATGCACCACTACTAAATAAAGCCTGGCTCAATTTCTTCAAGTCTACAGAGCCAAATTACAGCAATTCATTTAAACAAATTGAAGGAGGGCTTGTATATGGGAAGACAGAAAGGGACTGAACATGTGGTTAGCAAGGGGGAGTTTCTTGTGCTGTTAATCCAGTTCCAGGGTGACTGCTGGGAATCTTCTTTACTCAGTAAAGCCCTTAATTATGAAGAGAGTCTATACAGAACTGCTGAGGACAAAAACAATGAACAAGTGTCATGGTTAAACTATCTCTTCTTTTATAACTGGCTCATTTCAAATGTCTAAAAGAGAAGTCTACAAACTCAGAACCACTGGATCAGAAGCACTACATTGTTTTTATACCATAGGTCAGTGCATCAGCATCCTGTAGCAAAAAGGGTATTACACAAGTGCTGAAAGGAGTAAATATCAATGAATAGTAGTAGCCTGTGACGTCTCCAACATGTGATACTGCAAACTCAAAAAGCAATTTGGCACTTCCAAATGCTGGCACCAAATACAGAGTAATGTGTTTCTACAGTTCTCATTCTATACATGTGTGATCTCACCCTCAGGTCTACAGCCAAATACAAGAAAAGAAATAAGGGGGAGCTGCAAAAACATGTGAGAAAGAAACACTAAATAGCAGTTCTCCAACCCCCACTGCTATGTGGCACAGAGACAACGTTAGCAATGGAAATCCTGTTGCAGGCAGCCAAATACTCAAAGAGATGAATCCAAGCATCAACAGACCTGCAAACCTCAAGAAGATCCTACAGCCAGACTTACAGCCTGTTTTAGGTCCCCTGCACAGACAGGTCTGATCAGGCATGCCATCTTTTTTCTTGTTTCTATAAGTGTATGAGAGGTTGATTGCTCCTGACCTCAGCGTATTTTTGCTCTAATGCGCAAACTGCCAGGCAGTCCCACACTAGAGATCCATATCACCCAAACACTGCAAGGGGTTCTGATAAAGTATGAACTGAGTGCTCTGACCAGTTATTAATGGAAGCTTTCCCTGTTATCACAGCCATCATGTCAAAACTCGAGCCAAGGGAATTTGCCCAGGCTGTGTCCAAGGAATACGACACAGGAATGTAATACACATATGGCAAAGATTTAATGTATGTGATGACTACTAGGCAAATTATGTTTTTATTGTCCAAGAAACAATGGCATATTCAAATCTGGTATAAGTAAGGAGTGAATAATGATGTTAGATCATTGCACCACGAGGGACGCACAGAAGAAAAATTTGTTGCAAAATTTGTCTCTCTGTGAATGGAGTAAAATGATACTGAGGACGGGCTGCCCATCAGGAACTGAATTGCTCCCAGGAAGAAGGGGGCAGGCTGGCATTTTTTATTGCCAGTAATTTTCTAATGAACTGTTGACAATCACAGATGTTCTCACACCTCAGACAGCTGGAGTTCTCAAAAATTCACCATGTGGCCAAGTGTCAAATTTTAACTGGCTTTTACCTGCCTCTGTGGTTCTGACTACTCGGAGTATGCCAGTGGTTTACATTTTTGCTGTTTGGATAGTTACTGGCTAAATTCAATAGTTTCCACTTGCCTTTGCTCTGTTGTGAAGGAAAACACTGCAGCTTAAAACCAAGAGTAAACCATGCATGGACCACCAAAATGAAAGGCAACTTGTAAATAGCAACCACAAAGGAACACAAATTTCCTAGTTGGAAAAAAACATACTATTTTTCACTTAGCTTTTAGTATAAAAATGTGTACAAAATCACCAGTTTTCCACCCCTTTTTTGGTCACAAAAAAAAGCAAATAAAAAAAGGGTTTGCAACCAGTTCCTAAGCCATTAATTTTTTACAACAGCAGTGATACAAGTTTGAAGGTAAAAACCCATGCATTAAGAATTAAAAACACAGGACCTGCTATCAGACAATCACAATTATCCATTTCTCCAAATTATAGGGTTCCTCTGGACTTTGTGATTGCAAACAAGAACCTTTTCTTAGAAAGCTACTAGATTGGGATGTAAAAGCATCTTTATAGTCACTGCCCTGGTTTCCTGAAACAAACTACAGTAAATTCAGGATTGCCCTGGATTACAGAAGAGGCCAATCTACAGAAGTCCAAGAAATCCACTGGAGACTGTTACTTTTATCTAGCTACATCCTCTAAAATTCAAGAGTGGAATAACTGCTCTCCACAACTTGAGGGTCTCAGAATGCCTCGTTATTTTCCCATGACAGGCCATTCCATCTGATTTAACAGAAAATAAAAACAGAACTTTTACACAAGGTTTCTTAGAGGCTGCTTTTTATGAGAACTATCCCAATATGAAACAGTTTTCTTTAACAAACACTCTTCTTGTTAGCCTCTGCTAAAACAATAGGCATAAACTGGCACCTTTTGAATCTTCTCTCTCAGATAAGGTATTTCTGAACTTGCTAACATCACCTGAAACATTCTGCCTTTTTATGACCTAGAAAAATAGTTGGTATTCTAAATAGGTGTCTATTTTTAAATTATATGTATTTGATAGCTTGTTTTTAATCATCTCATACAGAAGTGATGTGCTACTAATGACAACTGAAGTACCTGAAGATATCTTTCATTTACAGATTTCAAATTAAATATCTTCCAATACCCTGTGAGAATCGTCACCTTGACTTCAAAAACTAGGGGAAAAAAAAGTAGAAAACACTTTTCATACAGTGGAAAGAAAGAGAACTAAATCTAGCTAGATTACATATTCCAGTCTGGTGTTTTATTGCTACATGGCACAATCCAGTTTTCTGTTGGCCATTATTGGTATCTAAAGTAAAATAAAGAAATTAACCACAATTGGTTCTTTAGAACAGGGGCTCGCACATCACAATCCTAGCAGCAATAATTCTGATGATTTCCACTATGCATCATAAGCACATATTACTTTTAATCTTGCAGATTAAGCTACAGTGGATTGTCAGACTGTGGTTCCTCCCATATGGAAACCCTGTGCCCTGTGTGCTCCTCACACAACAGGACCATAAGGCATGGGGGCTCCTGGCCCTTGGCCACCATTAGGATACAAGATCACCCTCAGTGCTCCCCAGTGCCCAGAACTCCCAGCTGATCAGCAGTTTATGATGCTTCACTCTTCAGGACCATAGGAAGACCTACAGCAAATGCCCCCACATTTTTGTGTTTGATTTGCACTATCACTGCCAATGCCACAAGAAATGCTTGGGATCAGATGTAAGAATGGGGACAGCCTTCAGCACGTCAGTGATATATCAGCACTGTGCTGTGCTGCTCCCTAGGCATAGATTGGATGTCTCTGAGATGGGACTGCAAACACTCCTTCTCCACATAACTCATTGAATCATGGATTCTTCTCTTACGCGGGAAACCTCTTTCTTTCGGGGTCACTTTCAGTAAGAAAGCAACCTCCCTTAGGAAAGATTGCTTGTTCTCCCCTGTCCAAGCTCTCTGCACATTCTCCAAAATTATATTTTAAAGGGTTTTGCTAAACCAACTGGCTTTTTGTTCTGTCTCTAGGGACATTTCATTGTTGCAGACCCCAAGCCTGTGTCAAGAAGCCAAAATGAGTGGGATTTCAAAAGCTGCTCCTATCCTATTGTGCTATGAAGCATCTTTTGAAAAGGAGCCAACTTGTCACTCAGTCTGCACTGTTAGCACCTTCTCCCTTCCCAGGGAATCTCCATCCCAAATGGAGATGAGACAACAATGGAGAAAGCAAATTAGCCCTTTGTTCAAAATGGACATGGCAGTCAGGTGTAGAAACACAGCATACCTATAATTTCAAGGGTAATTTGTAGATTTTACAGAGCTGCTAGATACAATCGAGCATCACTGTATTCATGTATATATTGATGTTCCTCTAGCACAGTTTGATAAATATGGAAACATACTGAAATACACTTCAGATTTAAAAAGTAATAATTTAAAAACTTCTCCTGTAAGAATTTCCTCAGATACTCCCAATACAAAAATTTGTGTCTCTTTCTCTGTCACATAGTTCCTCCCTTTTCTTCGTCACCTCGTAAAAAGTAAATCATCCTCTCATAAGCCAAGTAAAATTTTAAGCATATTTTTTTCTGGAGTCATGTAATGTTTGGCTCTGTTCCAACTCTCATGCAGGAAATCTAGATAACATCTAAATAGCAATGACTTTTTCACTGAAGAGAAGCTACTGTGTAGATGTAATGCCTTCTCTCCTAAATGAAGTAATTGCTCTGACTGTAAATGACCAAAAGCTCTATTCTACTGAGTTACCCTATCCACTGAAATAAGGAAAAGCTACTGAAGACTGCCTCCATACGAGCCCATAACTCACAAGCACTTATTTATCTTATGGTCTAGTGTGAGCTCCAGCCCAAGGTTTTATTGTTTGACCTTCTGAGTGGCCAGCAAAACCCAGTCACCACAGGGATGGACAGAGAGTGCTGACACATGAGACATCAGACTACACTGGACTGACTGAAGCTGTGTCCTGCTGGGTTCCTGGAGGATATTGCCTTCACTGGAGAGGTGCCTGAATGGGAAATGAATCTATTTGTGAACAGCTGCAGTTTACAACCCAGTACTATACAGTAAATTAAACCAAAGTCAGGCTACATTAATATAGCAGATTATAAACAGTGGTGGAGGAACAAATGCACATCCCATTCAGCTCTCACCACGATGGTTGCACTGAGTTCCCAAAGAAAGGCAGATGAACAGCCATGAGTGGAAGCTGCTTCAGCCACGTAGCTTAATTTACTGTTCAGTGTGTCAGCAAACCCGATACAATGCATGAATAAAACTGGCTTCCTTTGTGAATTGAGCTGGGACATAGGGCAAAACAGCAATTTCCAAGAAGAAAAAAAAATTAGAAGATGAAACAGGATCAGCTTGAAGTCTGCCTCCTGCCCTTCAAAGCCAGGCCTAGTCATAGCCTGAGAAGATGGACAGA
Source organism: Polioptila caerulea (assembly GCA_013397295.1). Classification (NCBI taxonomy): domain Eukaryota; kingdom Metazoa; phylum Chordata; class Aves; order Passeriformes; family Certhiidae; genus Polioptila; species Polioptila caerulea. Next base: position 129,284 of record VYXF01002939.1, read on the forward strand.
CCCAATCTGAATAACAGCCTTGGGCAGGGGGGAGGTGAGGGGCAGAAATCATGTTTGGCATCTCAAAAGTAACTAAGGCTAGACCCCTGGAAAACATGCAGCACCTATACATGTGTCATATAGGTGGAATGTAAGCACCTCTACTTAAGATAAAGGATTGCAGCTTTGGCAGAAGAGGTGGAAAGCACTCACTGCCCAGCCTCACCTTAACCTGGCTTCTATGCTTAGCTGATTTATGAATCCCACACTTGGAAACAAACCCCTAAAAGACAGGAGTGGCAAATGTGCTTTGCATGACCAGGGCTTAAATGTCTACAGTTAACCAGAGTGAATGGTACTGCCAGATTAAATCTTTTGAAAGCAGAATGTCAGTAAAGGAATCTTAAACATACTGACATGCATGAAATATTTTCCTAGTGGCATATTTCATAGACTATAATCTTACAAAACTTTTGAATTTATGGAAGCTTTGCCAATGGTGAAGTGTCACCAGAAATGTTCTACAATTAAGATTAAACATAAGAGAAAATAAAAAAGTTGAAACTATCCATGAAGTCGTAAGAGTTTACTTTTCTTAGATTATAGAACTGTATTTGCAACAATGCCAGAGCAATATAACTAGACATGTTCAAAGAGCAAAGAACAAGAAGTAACTAGGTAAATGCTATGCAATAGCCTAAAAATACTATCATTAAGTTAAGAAATGGGTTCTCTGAGAACATTAAAACTACCCATTAAATGAAGAAACTAATAATTGGTGCTGCTGAGTTGTGATACTTCATAACCTGTGCAGGAAAGCAGCAAATGAAATCTAGGAAAAATCACTGGAAGTAGAATTTAATTTGTTCTGCACAAATGTTATCATAGTCAATCACAGTCTAGAAAACCACAGAAAGATAGATAATTGGAAGGTTCTTAAAACCATGAAGGGAAGGAATTCCTGAACTGTAAACCTGAAACCCGACTGGGTTATGGTACTGCAGGACAGTTCCCCAAGTACTGGATCATATCAACACAGCCTCATGAGCTTTTACCTGAATGCTCTTGCATAGTGAAAACAATTCTCAGCCACATGAAAAGAGATGGGAAAGGGTCAGGGCATCCAAACACCAGCCCTACTCTTTACTACTGCTGTTTTCCCCACAATTAATTCCTCTGACTTCACTGGTACTGAGCAAGAACACAATTGAGAACAAATCATGCTGATGAAATCAGTTATTAAGTTCTGAATATGGATCTATACTTCAGTGAGGGACAGGTTGGAAAGGACATGGACCAAGTCTAGCTTGGGTGGAACTGCTGAGAGAGCTGTGGTTTAAGAACCACCTTCAGCTTTTCAGGGCAAGAGTTCCCTGCTGCTATTTGCAGCACTTCAGACACAGAACAAGAACAAGGCAGCTGAGTTAAACTTGGACCCCTCAAGTTTGCTCTGCTCAGAAGAGGTGAGAGCAGGAAGTTGCTCACAGCTTGGATTTGCAGTTTTCACAGCCACAGAACAGCACTATGGTTTCTCTCCCTGGGACTCCGGGCACAACCTGGTGCTGCTCAGGTTGAAGGACTGATCAACTGCATCCACAGGCTAATGCTGAGTGCTAGTGCTCAGTCTCCATCAGAGTCTTTTTCTGGCATTGCTATGCTGGCTAGGAACAAGAAAGACTAAACCAAACCAAACCCTGCCAACATTACTTTTCCAGCAAAACTTCCAGTGTTAATGTAGCAACGGTGACAGAAACATGCTATTGTTGACTCAGCTAATGTCCTTCAGAGGAGCAGTGTAACTATGCCAGGTACAACAGACCACTGGCACCAGCACCAAGCTTGGCACTGACTTTGACTGGGGCTGATGCCAACTACAATGAGTTTCAACACCTTCTCAAACAAAACATGGCAAAAGATTCACCAAAGGCTCCCTGCGAGTGAGAGAGACTAGTAGGGAAAACTCCTTGGGCAAGCATGTGATACATCAGCTAAAATGTTCTTCAGTGAAATGACAATACCAAAACAGCTGCTGGAATGGAGAAAGAGCATTGTTGAACCTAAACTGAGGCGGGTGTGACACAGCTTAAGAAACAGGCTGTTGACTAAGCCAAGGGAAATGTCAGCCTGACAACCAGCCCGTCGGAAGCGATTGCAGATCCTCTCTTTGTATCTGTATCTGCATGTCAAAGTCACCGTGGTTTTGACAATGACCATCCCTTTACAGGCCTGCTACAACATTTGTGTCATCACCTTCCACTGAGACACTGAATTAAATAATATTTTTTTTAATGATTCAGGCAGCAGTGATACTTGAATTAGCACCACGTTGTGCCATCAATGGCTCTAAAGCTAATATTACTAGAACAAAACAAAAATCCCACTAAAAGGAAAGCATCTTTAGCACTGAGCACTAGAGAAGTGTATTTACATATTAAATCTTATTAATAAACACTCCAGAACAGTGGGAAAACAAATAGCTATCAGCCTGAAATATTTAAGCAGTGAATGTAATACTGCTGAGCTGGCATGAGCTGTCATAATCGATGGGGGTTGTTTACACAGACTCCATTCCTCCAGTTACGCAAACAGAGCCCGTGTAAACACCAGAGCCAACACGTCGGTGCATGGCCCCATTCCAGGCCACTCAGAAATGCAGCACACTTCCCCTCTCAGTGACAGCACCATCCCATGCACAGAGCTCACAGAGCAGGGACGAGGCAGACACTCATCTGAAATTCCTCACTCAGGACGTACGTGGGACATTGGGCAACTTGCTTTCATCCACAATGGATTTTTCCCACTTCTCTAAAGCCTACTTTTCTCCCACAGCTCTTTAGGATTTAAGGCAGAAAGTTAAAAGATGAGTGTTTTTAATTACTCCTATGGAAAAATCCTATAGGATTCAGTAACTGGAGTTGGATCCAACTGATGGGTTGGATTTTTACCTAGGGTGACAGAAAGGATTTCTGCAATGGAAAGTTAGGGAATGATTTAAAGCCTAGCAGAAAGAATACTCACTTTCACTAAATTTAAATAGAGTTGAGAGAAAAAGCTTCAGAGCCCTGCTGACTTCTGTGGATTTTCCTTCTCAAATTCACTATTTCTTTTTAACAGAGAACACTTCTCCCAGTATCATCTAGAAGCTTTATTTTTCTCATGTTTCATTAAATACCTTCTTATAATCTCCCTGTTCTCTTTTAATATCAAAGTAATGTATATACCCAGTTATTTTAGAAACTTTGCCAGCGTATGACATGATGCTAGTGCTTGTAAAACTAAAGCCAACTTCATTATATTTTACCTCAGGATAGTTATCAGGGGAACACTGTCTGATTCAGAAGAAAGAAAACATGCTTTCTTCATGCATTAGAATGTTATCAGCTCGTGATACCTAAATAAACTTTACTAGGATGAAAAAGTTTACTATACACTCATAAAATGGACCCATTGCTGAAGCTCCTAATGTTTGTTTGACATTTAACAGCTGATGGGCAAGCGTACTAAAAGGAAATTATGTGGTTGAAATGGAGTTCCATAGTTTACAGACAAATTTTAGATAAACATTCAAAGCAGACTGTGGGTTTTGCACATGAAAATGTACCAACTTCCCATTTTCCGTATCCAATCTATGCAGGACAATGTTAAACCACGTTAATACTACTGATCTGTCAATCTAGCTCTGTTCTCAGTAACAATGGGACAGGGCAGTTTTATCTGCTGTTTACCAAAGCTGCAGAGATCATTAACAGCGGTAGCAGATCTCCTAGAGTGGTGGCAGCTAACTTTCCAAGTGGAAATGTAAAAGCATGACAGGGAAACAGGAAGGGTCAGAAGGACTGTGTATTTCTCAAGGGTGAGTTTTCATGACACTGGCATACAGTCCATATCAAAGTCAACCCAACAAAGTACATTTGATAATTTCAGAAAAGATAAGTTGAGAATCTGGAGAGTTTTAAACCTCCTGAAAGTGCAGGCCAGCAAAGAAAAGCTTCCTCCCCCAGCTCTGCTGTAATATTCAGCTTGAGCTTCTAAGTCCATGACCAAAGCAAAGCCATTGTGCTGGGCTTTCCTAAACAGAGACTCAGGAGGGAACAGACAACTCTATCCACAAACCACAGTAGGTCTGAAGACAGGCTGCAAACACTACAGGCAAATGTGTTCACCACCATCTCACTGGCTTCCACCATCCTCTCCCCACCCTCTCCAGTTTAAAGAGCTTTTTCATAATTTATTGTCTGGAAGGCAAAATAGTTAATGCTAATATATTCAGGAATAGTATGCAGGAGGTTCCTGGGTTCAACAATCCATTTCTTGCCTTATCTGGCAAAAGCATTTTGTCTGTTTAATAATAACAAAAAAATCCACATTTTAAATCTCTGGAAGAAGATATTTGTTTTAATTAGGAAGCTGTTGATTAATTTAACCCTGTGTAAATACCACATTTAGCTACCATTAAACTGAAAAATACCTAGAGTAATTAACATGGCATCTTTGGAGAACTTTCTTCTAAAAGCTTGTAAGAATTTTTTTCATTGTTTTCTGTCATGACAACAGAAATGCATACTTTCTTCATCAAAAAAATAGAGTATCAGAGCAGTTATCCTGCATGTGAAAAGTATTTCTGCCTCCTTTCTGGGATGCATCAAAATCTGCTTGAATTACTCTTTAGAGAACCTGATGTGGATCAACACACAGCTCCTAAGGAGTCAAGAAGTTCATTGCACCTAGGCTTGTCTGTTTATAAAACTGGCAGGGTGTTTTAAATTGCATCCTCACCTTATGCACTTGTCATTTCATATTGGGAAATCAAATTTTTTCCATTCATGAATTACATAAATTTCATGAAAGATTTCCTAGTGTTAGCTGACTAGCTGTTAAACAAAGAATCCTCTGGTTTCTTAAGAGTACTTCATGATGTGCAATGGCAAAGAAATATATGCATCAATAAAACTTTTTAATTGTCATTATATTAGTGACTGTATCTCTTGAGGATGGAACTATGAACAGCACCATTGTTTTCATATGTACAAGAAGTTGTATTTCAGTTGGCTGCTACATACAACCAACTAAAGCCAAGGTCCATCACTTTGAATACTTCCTTACTTCCCAAAGAGTCAATTAAGCCAATGGAACCATTCATAGAGCAAGAATACTGGAATTCAGCCTCTAAATCAGTCTGCTAACCAATTAAACTGTGCTTACTTAGGAAATGGTTAGAAAACAATTCCAAGTTACAGCATAAATAGATGAAAAGCTTCACAGCCAGCCAGAAATCTTGGACTGCTTCTGCAGTCAGGGAAAGTTGAGTGCCAGTTTTGCTCCAGTTTTTAAGAACAGCTTTGGGCTGTTTTACGGATGCATTGCATAAAAAAATGGAGTGCTTCCCCCAATCTTTCCCTAAATAAAGCTTTATTAGTTGTAGTAGAAATTCTTCACTTAATAAGATCTTTAGTCTTGCAGAAATTAGAAGCACTGCACCTTCAGCTTCTAATTCATTACTTATTATTTGCTGCCTAAAAGGAAGTCAGATTTCATTTGAAGAAAAAATGCAGGATATGCTTTTAATTTCAAAAAATAAAGACCTTTCTTGTACTTATTTAGAATAAAACCTAACAGAAAATGTCTCTGAGAGCAGATCAGTTCTGGAAACAGCTTGGCACTAGCTTAGCAGTAAGAAAAGGTGAAAGAAATGTGAACCAAACTACAGGTGGTAAGAGAAAAACCACTTAATACTAAACATGTTAAATGGGTCCACAAAGGCCTTTGAGAACCATGTACTGCAGAATTAAGGGGCCTCAATGTTTCCCCTTTGAGATGTCTCAAATTTCACTACTGCAAGAACTTGCCATTACATAACAGGACCAGGCCCCAACATCACTGCACATGTACCTGACACGCTCTAAGTGTCACTGGAGAAACAATGGCACTGGAAACCTGTACTCAGGGGTAGTCTTAAGCTTTTCAGCTATCACGAGTTACAAAACCTGAAGTGGTTCTTCAGTTTCCTTTCCAGGGCAGTAACATTCCCCAAAGGCTCTGGCATTGCATGGGAAAGGGTGTGAGGGCCTTTCTGGCCAGGGTTCAGCACTGCGAGGAGGGACAGCAGGACATGTGCAGATCCGGGAATGGGAGGCACCAGGGATGCACAACCCTCCTGGGAACAAATTAGTTCATTGACTTCAAAGGTGAAGGAAGATTCCAAGCATTTCCATGCAAGGTAAAAGCCTTCAGAGAGAAAAGAGAGCTGTGACAAAGAATACATGTATCCGTGCTGGGGAAGTCTCAAAAAAACCCAAACTATTTAGAAAAGTTGCAACATTTAGGACCTAGAGATCACTGCCTGATCTCAAAACATCTCATGGACAATAAACATCTATCATCAAACTGTCAGCTCAGAAACACTGCGGATTATGTGGTTGTGGGTCATCAGGTCAGCAGTTCCACAGGAATAGCTGAGGAACTTGGATCAAGCTGCCTTCCCTGCATTAAAACATTGCAGTAACAGGCTGGTTTTCTTTGCAGGTATCATACAGCTGAAAACAAAGCCACATCCCTCAGAGTTACCTCCAGCCTTGTGTGAAGGATAGTTGTGCTGCATGAGAAGCACATCAGAAACTGTTCTGGAGTCACTGTTCAACCTAATGATCCTTTGAGACATCAAGTTATGCCAAAGGGAAGGAAGGGTTTGTAACAGAGAGATTCAAGGCTGATGGTCTGTACAAAGGTCAACAATACAGAAGCCTTGCCAGGGAATGAAATACTTTCCCATCTTCCTTCCATCCCTCTTCATCATTAGCCTTTTGTATGGGTAGCTTATCACTGTGCCTTTTTACATACATATAATTACCAAGTTAAATCAAAACAGGATGGTAGTGGGAATCTGTGGATTCCTTGTAAATGCAGTATGACAGCTTACATTTTATGACATAAACTAATTAAAACATGCTTATTCTGTCTCCAGAACTGCATCTGAACTCAGTGAAATAAAAATTTTCATGGATTTCAACGGGGAGAGAATGGGAAACTATCACATGGCCAACCTAGAAAAACTTTGTGTATCCACCAACAGTTTTGTTCACTCATGAGAAACCTCTGCAAGTCAGCTGTAGATGATCTGACAAAAGTGTGAAAAGTCAGAGACTAAAGACATGTTGCATTTTCACAGGAAAGCTGACCCACCCGGCAATGTGAGATCCTTCAAGAAAAGCCCATCAAAAGTGAACAGGCCATTCTAAATCTTCTGATTTAGAAGATTTTTGTGACTAGGATGCAATTTCTCCTCCACTCTTGCTCCTGTACACTAGATCCCAGCAAAGGGCTTCCCAAGAGAACATCACTTAAAGGATTCAAAACAAGACCTTTTTTATACATGGCAAACCAAAAGCATGAAAGACCAGAAAATAATCTTTATCATTTTTAATTAGTCCTGTTTTTCAAAAACCTGATTTGTATCTTATATCATATTTAAGCAATAATTTTTTGGCCCCAGACATTGCTCCAAAACTGGAAGCAGAAGATATTTTTATTAGGGATTTTTTAATAAGGAAGGGAAGACTCATATTTAAAACACAGTCAAGTAAAACAATTACAGAAGTGTATATTTAATAAATTATATATATGTAGTACTATTATCAGGCAAGGTAGTAATTTTTTGTTGTTTCCTAATGCTGTAACCATCTGGCAAAGATCCCAATTTTGTACACAATCTCTTTCAGTTCCTTCATATGGTTTAAATGAAAGGCAAAAGGTCAAAACACAACCTGAAATATTTAAAGTGGTCAATGACAGTCATACTGTCAATGAATTATCTCAAGTTTACTGTTAAATATGGATAGCCTTTGAGGTAACCTCCAGTACATGTCACAGTTTTCTAATGAGTTATTAAGTTATTAAGCTATGAAATATTTCTGAATTTTAAGCAAGAATAAGGAGTAAAACCCAAGTAAAACAAATTAAAAGGATAATAATTATGCAACATCTTGAGATGTCCCAGTCACACTATGCATATATAAAAAAATACATTAATAAACTGAACATATTAATAAAAAGCTAAGACTGGCCCTTCAAGACCTCAACACTAATTGGAAAGGATTTAGACAGCACATCTTGAATAACTTCCATTAGCAGTTTTGGTAAGTCACTGTTCAACTATCTAAAACTGGAATAATTTAAACTGCACAGTTCATCTACTGTATTATCATTTGTGAAAGATCAGTGAAACATCATTAGACAGTTTGAGTAATGAAGCAATTGTCTAATTGCCCCGACTTGAATCTTATTTTTGATGAACTTTAATGATTAACCATGAACTGGTTTCTACATTTGAAGCCCCACAGTTCAATTAAAGGCCAATGATTATCACCATCCCTGAGATAATTTACTTTGAACTTTGACGAATTCTTTCAAAGAGGGTGACACTTAAGCAGATTTTATTTTTAACAAAGAGGCAAGCTTCAGACCCAAGAGGCAGCTGTTACGTCACTGCAGAGGGGTAAGAAGCCCACGTAACCCCTCAGCAACTTTGTGGTCTGCTGTGGTACCATCCTGCAGAACAAAGAGAGATTACTGCAGCAGGAACAACCACCAGCCCTCCCATTTGGCAGCCAAGAAGTTGCTCCTGGGTCTTTCAGGTAATAATCACTCACCCAAGGTGTGAGTACAGGCACACACACTGAGAGCCCAGGCACCAGGAGGCCAGACTGCCTTTAACAGCAGGACTTCATGCAGGCAGAATTCCTGCTGAGCTGGGACAGAGTCCTGGCCCACAGCCTGACAGTAATGCCCAGGGGTGTCTCACACTGGGATTTACCCAAATACGTCAGGAATGGGCCCAAGCCATTACAGTTACCTTGAAGGCTGTGACATCCCTTTATTTAACTGGTCCCAGGCTGTAATTCACTGTCTAGATGAATTTCTGCATTCTCCAAAACATCATACCCTCAAATACGATTTTGGAAATGAGTATCTACCAGCTTGCTTGCTTCTTTAGCTATCAGAACTTAATGCACTCGTACAAAATATCCAGACCACGAGCTGACACAGTTGGCAACATCTGAGTCACATAATTTTCCTGATAACTTCTGAGTGCTAATTTCAAAGGTGCAATGCCTTCTTCTTTATAAAAACCTGGTAAGAAGCAATGGTCTCAGAAGGACTATGAATATCTGAGAACACCTCCTGTAGTTTCAGAAGGTGCAGGCAAGGACATGGAGAGAGACAGGACAGTGTGCTTCCCAGTGAACGTTTGGCAGAAAGGAAGCTTGCACAGATGGGAGAGTTTGGGTGGTAGAGACAGCACCTTGTGGTGATGGCATTGCACAGGGTAAGGAGTTTTGCCATGGGGCATATTCAGACCTTTTTTTGTTGCTGACAAGCAGCAGTTCTGCCATGCTAATAGCAGAATTCTCCCTTGATTTAATGGAATCTACATTGAGGTGCAGTACCACAATTGAGCACTTGCCTTTAACCCCACTGCAACCCAAAGCATATTACAAATCTGCTACAGGAATCACTTCATCCAACACAGATACGCAGAAGTCTCAAGGGTGGAAAGTGGCAGCTGTTCAACACATTCACTCATAGAAATGTTATTCACCATCAGCATTTGTTTTGCTATTGTTACCCAGTTATGTTCGCAGTGAAAGTGCCTGAAATATTTGTTTTCAGAGACTATCCCATAATAGCATTTTTTTTTTCTGCAAATAATGCATTCTGAACTGCAGATTAATGAGTAAAACAAGTGGTTAAAGATATCTTTTAAATATCATTCCTTTCTCATTTTATAGCTCAAGAGCCATGTGTCTCTCTTTAACATGTGATTTGCAATGTAATACTCCATGAGCTTCCATATCTGCCTTGTATAATAGTTTCAAATAAAATTTGGCTCTCTGTATATCTTAACCTTGGGAACAGGACTGTTAAAATCCTAGAGGCCAAATACCAATATCCCTATAGGATTCTCATGCACATCTGCATCTCTAGAAAGATGATATTTTTAAGGGAAAAGCTTTCAATTAAACATTCCTCCAGAAACCATAGTTTTGCCCAGCTCTTTCTTGTTGCTCACTTGGTAATGGACACACCACAGGGTAAAATTTGCCATATAACAATTTCATCAGGTAGAAGTCCTAAGAATACATATTTGTAATAAAAGTTATTTTTCTTTTTTAATTCCCCTTTAGATTTCTGGGGGTACAGCTTTCCTGAGAGAGTTTGTGTTACAGCAAGAGGATGGGAGGAACTCTCTCAAAGCCTCACTCCAGACTGGATCTCACCCTGTCATTTGCAGGCAGAGAGTTGCAAGCAACCCACTTGAACAGTAAATGAAGCTGCAAATGCCAGAATTTGGTCAGTCTTTTACGTTTTTGCTTTCAGCCAAAGTGCCTAAGGCACTGGGATGCAGACACTGAAGAATCAGATATAAGTGTGTTCCCATTTTAACCTCTTGTTTATAGTTCATCACCCAAAGTTTCTTGAAAGCTGCACTTTTGAGAAGGAAATTTCTCCATTTTGGTTTTGGTTGGGTGATCTTCTGCTTGCTTGGGGGGTTTGTGGTGTTTTTTGTATTTGAAGAAATGCAGTTCAGCCATTTGAACAAGCAAAATGTTAAACACACATATTTCCTTTATATATACTGTGGTTGCTTTTTTTTAGTTGATTTTTTTAAAGCTGGAATGACAAAGGGTTAACAGCTAAAATCCAGAATGAAAACTGAGAATTCTTACCAAGAATAAGGGACTGTGCTTGTCTTGGAGAGAAAATATTCTGGTTTCAAAATGACACATGAGCCCAAGCAAACTGAGCACTGACCACATGCAGTAGATTTTTTTTGTTTGTGTTTTTGCTGAACTAAGAAAGGATGCACCCAAGGGAGAGATTAACAAACTGAGGCTACTCAGTTCACAATGTTTGCTGTCCAAGTCACAGAGCAACAAAGAAAAAAATGCCACAAAGCCCAAATATTCCAAAACCCTATTGATTTTAACTTGTTTCATGCTTCTAAAGCCTAGAAAAAGATAAGCTGTGAGGCTGAAAGACAGGAATACTGAAAGTACAGCTGCAGATGTCTGTGCCTATTACCAAACATCAACCTTCCCCAGCATTTCTTTTTTTTCCTTCTTTTTGTAGAAAAAAACTAGGAAGAGCATTACCTTAGAAAGGTAAACACTCCCAAACTTGACATGCTCAGTTTTCTTATCCTACCAGCTTCACAGAAACTATCTTTTTTAATGGGTCCTAAATTAGTGTTTAAGGTTTATTTTTTTTGCCCTCGAGATCCAGATTACTGTCCATGCCTTTGTGATGTCAGTAATTAGCACAATAAATCATTGTTCTGCTCCAGTGAGATGTTATGCCAGCACATATTACTGAGTTCTACACCGGACATAAAAAAACCACCAAAACCAAAACCAGCTGAAGGGTGGGATTTCCAAAAGCATCCAGCACTGGCTGAATTTTACACCCATAGAAGTCAGAGGTAATTTAAAGCAAAAATAAAAAGCCCCAAACCCAAACAACCAGAACATTGGCTTGTACCATATCAAAATGGTGCAGTATTAGGATGAAAAAAACCCCAAGCAATCAAGGTTCCAGTGCTGGCATTCACTTCTTTGTGAATAAGTCATTTGGCACGAGATACCAGTGGGAGATAAGCAGGTACTGATCACTGGGGGCAGACTGCACCTCCCCAGGGGTCACCTCCCTAACAGTACTGGGGACAGCATTGTTTTTGCTCTCCTAGCGTTAGAGCACTCTGGAGAGATCACAAAATAGTTTAAATGTTCTTGTGACATGAAACTGGGGCCTGGAATATTTAAATATTTAGAGTATCTCCCTGGAGTATTTAACCCTTCTGACTGCATGTATTGAAGATGGCTGAAGCAGTGTGCTCCAGAATTAGGAAAAATGACTTCTGTCTCATTCTAATGTGTGAGTAGAAGGGAAGCTCACATCAAAGACCTATAGCATCACACATAAACCTATGTGGTCCCACAAGGTCATGACTGCATCTCCTCCACAATCCCAACATATTCAAGCGAAAGATTGCTACAGAAATCTGCAAAAACTAGTTCTGAACACTGTGTTACACCTAGAAGAATGCTTCACTATAAACAGTCGCTTTCAGACCTCTGCAAAGCACATGGGCCTTTTTACTTGAGTAATGCTTGAGAACTGTAAAGAAAAGTCTATGCAAAAGCTGGAGTCCAGTGCAACTCTGCTTGCAATTCTCCCAGGCATGGGGATTAAATGAAATGCAGATCTGTACATTCAAGATCATTACAATGCCATAAAGTCTCAGGCACTCAAATCACCTTCAGATGTTGCTGCTGTTAAAATTAACAATAACAGGAGCACAGTTGCTAATGTTAGGACAGCAGACTCAGAAGGCCAGTCTATGAAAAAGATTTGCCACTACAAAAGTATAACTATTCTGGCATGAGTTTCTACTGGAGTTGCAACTTACCAGCTGGAAAAAAAAGCTTTTATTGTTAGAGGTTATACCCTCCCCAAGCAAAATAGAATATACAGGCCAAAGCTTTTTTTTTCCCTGGTACAACCATGTCTACACTAGGGCTTTTGCCAATGCACACATACAGCCAAAAATCACACCTCCAACTGACATTACTATACTGGCAAGTGCTTCTAGCACTGGCCTTAAAGCAATGATTTGTTCAATCATTGCTTTCCACATTCATCCCTTACCCTAAAAATACTTTATTTCTTTACAGGTAAAAAGCTGTGAAAAAAACAATCTTAGGTCTTATTCATCTGTTTCTTATATAAGGAAAGGATCTTTCTTTTGCCTTTGCAGAAGGTGAATTCCTCCTTCCCTTACAAAAGCAGAATAAACATGGAGGGGCTGGTGGGGGGGTGGAGAGCATGAATCTTTAACCTCACAGCAGAACAAACAAACAAAAGTTCAGGTCAGCCCTTGCTCATCTTGCAAGAGGGGCAGAGAGACAGTGAAAGAACAGAATTCTCAGTCCTAATGACTGCTTGTTGCCATTCTCTACATACCAAAGTGAATACAGTCCCTCAGCTTTGAAAGTGCTATTTCTGTTCCTATTGCTGTGCCTGCTAAAGCAGATTCTTCCATAAGCAAAAAGTCAAACAATTGTCACTCTTAAAGCTCACACAGAAAGCAATACTTTAAAGGGGGCATAATTAGTACAAAATCAGGGGGTGAGGAGACAGAAGGAGAAAAGAAATGCCTTTTCAGAAAACCTCAGGCTACCCTCCATGAGAAGAGGATTTTCCTGTGATTTGTCTTGGTCTGAAATGGTAAAAACAACTATATATTTTGAAGTACATTTGTTTTCAATAGTTGCAATATTTTTTTGCAAAAATTTATCAAAACAATGGTTTTAAACATTGTATGGGAAAATAGAGCTTAAAGTGTTTCATTTTACTTCTAAGGCAGCAGTATAATATTTTCTTAATATCCTTCACCTCTCAAAGCCATTTCCTGTGGTTTGCCCTAAAATTTACCCTTGTCAGCCTAAATGGAAGTGTCAACTACGCGTGAAGAGTCAACTTGCTCTTGGACTGAAAACAACTGTACCCTTTTAAAATGCCATGACTGCAGCATCACCAGAGAAGGCAAAACCAGTGTGTTTTTAAAGACAGAACTGGCTTCTCCTTCTTCAGGTTGGTATTTTCCCAAGCTAAGGCTCAGAGAAGACAATTTGGGAAACACCACATTATTTCTGCTTGTGCTGCTTCTGTTCTGCCCATGTTGAAACAGTTGAGACTTGAAGATGTACAGTGGATTTCACTTGATAATAAATTAAATTAGATTTTCCCTTGAAAGTCGTCTAGCAGAGCCTGTAGAAAGTAGTTGTAACTGCACCTGGAATACTCTTAAGTTTTAGGGAAATTTCCATGTCATACACTGGTTTAATGCACTACTGGCACACATAACCTGCAGAACTCAGATGCAGACACAGATTCCAAGGTGTTGAAACATCCACACTCAGGGGTTTGGTTTGAGCTCCTCCACAGTAAAAGATTTCTTTACTTCTGAGCACGCAATGATACTTTACAAGTACTGAGCTCTGCTATAACTCTTTACAGGTCAGAAAAACCTGAACCCTTCATTGTGCAAGCAACTCCCAAGATTACCAGAGGAAAGCAAGCCCGCGGCCAGCCCATCTGACGCAAGGCGAGCGACATCCGGACGTGTTTAGAGCATCAACACCTCCAACCCAGCTTCGTGCTGCCAGGAGCTTTTTCCTGTTTGGATTCAAATGTAAAGACACCTGGGATCAAACGCAAGTGATCTCTTGCTATTTCACCCACGGTGACGTCAGGTGAGGGCGGCTGCAGAGCGCCCTGAGGAGCCGGCGCACGCAGCCCAGGGCCCACGGGGCTGCTCAGGTTCCCCCGCGCCTTTCCTCAGCCCCACGCTGCTCTCAAGTACTCACTGCCAGCTGCACTGAACTGCACACAGAAGAACAATATGCAATAAACAGACATCATTAGAGAAATGTTATTTTTCTTATTACAGAAAAGTTGAGAACTTTCACAATATCTTGAAACGCTGCTCAGAAATTACCTCTTCAGCTTGGCATCCGTTCCTCTTTAGGAACAAAACAACCCCAGCAATTACAGGAAAAAGCCAAACTGACATAACTAAACCAAGAAAACCTTTTATCTATTCATCTCACAAGGTTTTGTTTGTTTTTTATTTTAAACTACTTCTTAGAGGCTCGGAAAAAAAGCATTAGGTGCTCTTTGCACACAGAACATTTATGACCTTGTTCAACTTCTTCAATATATTTCTTACTAATGCTTGCTGTATTAATGGACTCAGCCCAAGAACTAGTAATGTTGAGCTTTTTAATTGCTTTACACAATTAAATGCTAATGTTTCAATCATTAATAAGAACACTGAATATTGTTCTTTGGAGGACAATGTAAGCAATGTTTTAAAAACGAACGCTTCACCAGGTTCCTACCTTTCACTTTTTTATAAGTAGTTCAGAAAAAGAAGCCTAAAAATAAATAACATTTACTGTCACTGGAGAAAGTGCTGCAGTAAAGAGCAGCAAACAACTGGGAGACACAATTATAACCTCCACCCCTTACAGCCTTCACAGAGCCTTTGCTGCTGCTGTCTATGTAAGCAGAGCAGAGCTGTCTGCTTCAGGGTTAGAGTTTTCTTGGAAATGTTTACTATAATGAGAGAATTTTCTGTTCTTCTTCTTTTAATCACAACACTGTCCAGTTCTGAGACCTGAATTGATGCAAAAAAACAACAACAACAACAACAAAAAAACCCCAAACCCAGATGACATTTCAAGGAATTTAATAATCAGATGCCTCATTGCACAGCCTGGGAGTGTGTTTCACATTATATTAAAATTATTGACATCCAGTCATGTTATGGCAAAAAGAGCTGACACCATGCTTGGTTACAGCTGTTGCCACAACAGTAGTTATTTGGCAAATGATGTGAAAGAGGACAAAGTGCTATTGTGAACTTACACCAGGCTTTTACACATTATGTCTCCAGTTCATAAAGAGGAAGAAAAAAAGAAATGCTGCCTTTTTTCGCAGCAACCACATTGTGATTCTAAGTGAATATGTTTGTCAAAAGACGTCAAAACCATCTCCAAATGACAGGCTATGAAAACCACAGAAGGGGACGGAGAGGGGGCCCAAGACTCCTGCAAGAAAAGCAACTCAAACTTTGGGTAAATAAGATAGGATAAGCCAGAAAAAAGAAGGACAAAGAGATCTTGGAAAGCAAACTTGCTTTTTCTCCTACCAGGAGCAGGAGATCTCAACTGCAACTTTGTGGGAAGTCCCACGAATGGGTCACACTCTGAAGAAGGCCACTTGTGTTCCCAAAGGAGTGTCTGTCACGGGTTGTCTGCTCTTGAAATTCAGGTCTTGGTGAGCATGCTGAGGACACACATGCCTCCATGTCTACTTTCTTTGTGAGTCCATCCCCATTACAGAGAAAAGGGATGTACATTTGACTAAAACACTTCCATCTCATGTTTTTTTTCCCTTCATCAAGGAGCTGGAGAGCCTGCCTTACCAAAAGAAATGGTTTCCCAATAAAATATTCAACAACAATGTTGGAACTGTTGTTCCTTGAAAGGAGGTTTGTCTCTGTGCCCCAGTGAGCCAGCAGAGGAAAATCAGCTGCTACACATTAAGGAAAAAGTAACACACTTAAAACAAAAAACAAAAGGAAAGGAAAAATAATTTTCATCCAGTATTTAATTGCAAAAACATGGTGGAAGAGAAAGAAGACTAAAGAGAAACTCCAGGCCTTCTTGCATCTAAATCAGCCATTTTGCACTTAAAACAGAAATGCTTCAATGCTGGTTGGGGCAGAGATGTGTCTGCAATCTTTTAAATTAATTTACCGACCCTGTTTTTTCCCTTAATACAATGTTACCCTAAACCCCTCTGCCTATCTAGTTGAGCTCTAAACATGACCTAGAATTCATCTTGATATCCGTGACATTGAGACCGATTCTTTGCATTGATCCAAAATGAAAAATTCAGATGAGAGAAAACAGCCAAACAGTTGACCTCTGTGAGTATTGACTGCTGTCTATGTGAAAAAGTTGGCTCTTTCCAGAAAACTTGAACCATCATGTAGTATTGAAGGTGCAAAAGCGATTTTCTCTTGTAAGAACAAGATAACACGTCTCTGCTTTTGCTAGTGTCTGATTTTAACAGTAGAACAAAATACATATAAACTTACTATGTGACAATTTATAGAAAAGCAGGACTAAATAATTTTTAAAATTTCTCGTAACATTAGTTACTAGCACACCAGATACATGCAGCATAATTATAGCACTTTTAACTTCTAAAATATGAGAAGACACTAGAAAATATTTTAAAAACAATTTTTCCCTTCCTTCCTCTTTATTCTCCACTTATTATTTAAATATGCTTCTGCAGTGAGGAATCGCACTACACACATGAAAACTGCAAAGTGAAACTGAATATAAACAGAAAGTGACTGATCTCATTTCACTGAGCAAGAGGGTTGAAGGCCAGAAAAGAAATAAATTGCTTAAGGGGTGGGATGTTAAGCAAATATTTATACAATTTTCCAGTTTTTATCAAACATAAAATATAATCTAATAATCATCTAAGGAATGTTTTGAGAACATTTTCCCTTAAGTATTACTCAACATTTAGACATGGATGATCAAAAAGTCGAGACCCACTCCCACCAAGCATACAACAGAATTTATCTCAAGCTCTCCCTAGTAGGAAAGATTATAAGGATTAAGTTTCAAGCTTGTGCAATTGTCTTTAGACAAACACAACAATATGCAATAAACTAGTATTCCCCAGATGACTTTATGAGAAAAAAAGAACAACTCACGCTAATGACAATTAAGACTGAAAGAAAAGAAGAGCGAAATAAGTAACAATGTGGGACAAAGAGGCCCCCTTGAAAGATGCATTAGCATGGAAGCCATCAAATCAGGGGGTGGTGGTTTTCCATGTGGGAAGGCATTCTCTGGGGCCACTTCTTGGCTTCCTCCTCACAAAGCAGTTCATTCCTTTAAATGATGATACATATTCTCAGGGTTTGGATCAAAGAAAGCAGGGTACAGTGGGTCTCAAACTCAAGTCAGTCTCAGAACTCAATAGTTTAGGGCCAAGTTTAAGAGCCCTCCCAACCAATTTCTATTATCCAGCTCTCTCACAATAATATTTTCCTATTAGACCTGTATTTAATTGGGTCAGTGGAGCAAGAGGACAAAACAGAAACTGTACTGAAAGCTAGTCTCTGCATTTATAAAACAGCTTTTCCCTGGTATCTTGAGCACCTGCTCCTCCTCCCAGATTCGGAGAACAAGCACTTGGGCACAAAATTTTCAAATTATTTCAAAATTTTCAAATTATTTCAAAGAACAGAATTGTAAGCATACACAAATCAATGCCTGGAAAAAGCGCATGGGTCCATTCAACATTCCCTGCTCCACCTGTGTTGTCCATTTACAGAGAGCATCTCTGAGATGAGATCCCTATTTCTTTATCAGACTGCTAAGGATCTCGAGCACTTAATGTTTGGGTAGTTTCTCCCAAAACAATACCACACATGTTACATGCATAACATCAAATATGAATATAATATAATTCCAGATACTCCAAAGAGGACACTGGGAATTTGCAAAGAAAAGAACTCCTTGTGAGCAATCCTTGCATGAAGAGTTATAAATGGTCATCTCATCTGATCACTTAGATTCCTCAAACAGGAAGCATCTGATGGAACTGGCATGTGGGAGCTTGATTCTCTCACTCCTTGCTGGTAGAGCTTTACTAATTATTCACCTATTTAAAGATGGCCATGAAAATATCACAAATCAAGTGCACCAGCACAAGAGATGCTCTATAAAGAACACTGTTCATGAAAATTATGCTCTACAGCCTCATTACCAGATAGCACATTCAGACCTCATTCTACTCCAGCTTTCAACATGTGCCTGCTACATAAATGGTCTAACAACCTTTCTTCTAACTTCACAGCTAAGACCACCATCATTTCAGAGGACATTTCAACAAAATTCAATTGAAACCCATGTTTTTATTTTCTTTTTAATCAGGAGTTGTGCTGTGAAATACTGGCATTTCAAAGGCCCACTAGTATGTTTTTGGTCATTGAGTTACTACACCAGATAGAATTTTTATGTATTTTCACAGTACCTCCATGGCTTTACCCATCCATATTCTGTAACAAAATATGTTTCTTTTCTTTTACTCCACAGGTGAGAGGTGATGGTGACAAAGGTAGTTTTGGCAAGAAGATGTGACTGCCTACCTTTATGCCTGAGCCTACACATCTCTCCTCCACACCCCCTTGACAAATAAGTAGAAGTGCTGTGATAGTAACTCATAAAACATTGCATTTGTTAGGTTCTGCTTCTGCTTTGAGGAACCCTAAAGTACTTAACAGATGTTTGTAAAGTCCTGCTTGATTGCAGGTCAACAACAGCCAAAAATAATACATCACAGTCCAGAGCAAACTATAGGAACATCATTTCTGACAGAAGCAGTAAGGAGAGATTGAGAAGGAAGAAGTTGCCTGGGCTAGCAGATCAAATTTAACATTACTGCTCTTCACTCTCTTGGTGCCTCTCTCTCTGTACATATACATATACTTTATATATATACATATACATATATATATACCTAGTTCATCATTATGTCTCCAGGGATGTGTTAATTCTATTTGCTGAACCAACTCAAACACTCTTTTCTGTCTGCAACAAATCACAAATGTCACACCACACAAGGCCAGCTTGTCACCTGTAGACCTTTAAATTTACATCTGAAGAAGACAACAAAGAATTGATACGTCCTCTTTCTCCTAGCTATGTTCAATAGCTGAGGAGATGAGGTATGTACTTGCTAATGGACTACTATGGGAAATCAGATACTCCACACCCCTCTAGTCTAAATTCTTCCCATGCTTCTCTTTCACCCCTTTTAAATCCATGACTCCATGGATTTAAGCCATGACACCAAATCAGGATGGGCACTGCGACCAGTCAGTCTATCATTCACAAACTCTCATCAGGTCACGTGAGGACCATGCACAGATTAATTAAGAGCATTTGCTCTTGGAATGCCTTGCTGTGATATGGAACATTATCCTCATTTTAGAGATGCACAGAAACAGATGTGTTCACAGTCACCCAAGATATACCCAGGACAAAGCTAAGAATCAAATATCAGCAGCCAAGTTTCTGATTGTTTTTACTGGATTGAGATGGCAAAAAAAGAAAAAAAAATCTCAAGCCCTTTATGAGATTATAAATAAGTTAGTTACACAATATCTCAAAATCAAAAAGCAATACATCATGAAGCCTGTGGAAAAATGCCAATGCTTAAAATTCAACTTACACGAAACACCTATGAAAAGACTATAAAAGGAAGACTTATAGCTGAGTCTTTTGTATTATTTTAAATATTTTAACTATGAAAATATTGTATATTTTGAAATATATATAATAGCTCATAAAACGAGATGTTTTCTCCTCTTTGCTCATGCACTTGAAAATACTTTATCTCTAAAATTCGTGCCAATATAAAAAAGTCCTAGTAAAAAAGTCTTCTTTCTTCATACCTCAAGATTAAGAAAACTTCCAATAATATAATTGCCTTTGAAATAGATAAAAAGACTTTGAAAAGCTATTTCCTCATGTCTCTAGGAGTAAATGGAAAGCAAACACATTTCAGCACACAGACTTTGTTAGGGGGTTTACCCCTAGTGCCTGTGATTGCCTCTGCATTATGTAGGACAGAAATCAAAATGAACAGAAACCGAGCTGTGGTGGGAAGCTCAAGACCCCTCCAGCCATGTGGACCTGCCAACTCACTCTCAGCCATACGAATTCCACAAGCCCTTTCCCCTCCCTGTCTGCCATCACTGCCAGCCAGGCCCTCACGTGGTGATAAATCCAATTCTATTTCCTCATAAAACACAATGAGAAGCGAGACTGAGTCCTCCAATAACGATTTCAAATTCTGGGCATCTTAAGCACAAGTTGTTAAATAAAACACTAAAACGAACATTACTGTTTTAATATGGGACTGTGGGATCTTTTGCCTCCTTAAAAACGTGCCAGCAAACAAGATTTTACTTGTAAATTAATTTTTAATGTATTTTGGTTGTTATTTTTTGGCACACATGGGGGATACTTTGGGGAAACTGAAAGATCAACCAATTTCCTTTGTTTCTAGTACGAATACACTCATTCACCTCTATCCCTTGAATAAGATTGGGCTTTGCAATTACTGTCTGTTTCATTCTGCTTAAGCATTGCTGAAAATAAAATAAAATTAAATTAAATCAACTGTAAGAGAAAGTAACTTCTTGTCTCCCAAGTTTTGAAATGACTGAACCGTCTCATATTTAATAATTCAGACTCAGTCCTTTAAATTTTGGCCAGGAATATAAGATGTTCTTTGTATTTCAAAGAGTCTTCACAAAAGTCTGCAGTACTGGATTTTTCTGACGCAGAGTGATTATAAAACCCCCTTTTGTTCTCATAACTTCATGATGTATATCTATAACTC
The DNA here is from genome assembly GCA_013397295.1 of Polioptila caerulea. Classification (NCBI taxonomy): domain Eukaryota; kingdom Metazoa; phylum Chordata; class Aves; order Passeriformes; family Certhiidae; genus Polioptila; species Polioptila caerulea. The sequence goes on from VYXF01002939.1 coordinate 150,326, forward strand.
TTTCTTGTTTGTGAAGATAAGACCAGCCTTGTCTCTCTAAATGCCTTTTCAAAGGAAGATTCACAGTTGTTTGACTTTTGATCTGTGTGGCAACTAGCTCGACCACCTGCACTGGGTTTGAGCAGTTACTGAGCTTGCTTTGTACCAGCTTATGAACACAGCACGCCTTTGACACCAGAACAAGCCGACGTGTGAATACGCCAATTTACAATGTAAATACAGGGTCCGACAATATGGGCATCTTTAATGACCAAATGTGTAAAGTGCATATATTGTTTACTGATTATATCATTAAATAAAACAGATGGCTCACATTCTCCATCCACCTACAGTGGATTAAAACACAATGGTGTAATAGTCTGGTAAACTGGTAATGTGAAACATTGCTTTGTACTGGTGCAGTAGCATAAATAGCTGTTCACAAATGAGCTACAAAGCCCCACTGCCACTAAGAGTAATTAGCTTAAGGCTGTACTGAAAGAATGCTACCTTCACAATCAACACGTGTGTGCCATTCACACTGAAAACTGCATTTGAAAAATACAGCGGTGACAGAAAGTAGCGAGGAAGTTTCTTGGCATGGATAAAGTAAACCATATGCTTCCCAACATCCAAGCAAGATTGGACACACTTAGAATCATGTTTCTCAAACAATTCCCTATTTAAACACATTATTTGCGGCCATGATAAGCATGTCAGAGAAACAACAGTGGTGGGGGTTTTTTTTCACATGCACAAGCATTTTTATCAGGAGGAAAGTGGGGAGTTGGTGCAAAAATAATTTAAAGATGCAATTTTTTTTTCAAGAATGAAAACTAGTGTTGCAATCCTAAACTATCAGATCTACTAAATAGGTAAAAGAAAATATGAAGACAGCTCTAACTCACAGATGTTACAAAAACCTTCTGGGTTACACTTTGGTTAATACAGAAAATTCCAAGCTAAACAAGAGCTCTAAGGTAATAAATGCTACACAGTGAGATCCTGCACAAACTATTTTAGAGCCACATAAATGTTGCAGAGAACATAAATACCAGTATTTATGGCAAAATAGTTTTTCTCTGTCTTTCTCATTTTTCTCAATTTCCTCATTGGCTTTTCTTTGCCTTTTTGATTCCATTCAAGTCAGAGAACCATAGAATGGCCTGGGTTGGATCTTCCATATTAGTTAAAGAGCCAGTCAGAACCAGGAAATTTCCATCCTTCCTATCACCAAGTAGACTAAACAATCTCTTACTGTATGGCCACACTTTCTCATTCATGACTTTTTTATCCTTCAGAGAGCTGCTCAGCAGGTTAGTGATGCATGAACATTTGTTCTACAGAGTTTTAAAGGTCCAATACAACATATTGCATGCTACCAGGGATATAAATTCTTCCTCAGTTTTGGTATTGTCCCACAGCAGCACTAATTTATCTGCAGCAAGAGTTGATCTCTGAGTGATCCTCCAAAGTCATAATTTATGGCCTTCTTTGTAAAACTACAATAATAACAGCAACAGCAACTACACCAACCAAGCTTTGCTCAAACGAAAAGATTTCCTTGTTCAACATTAGGGCTACAGATGAGCAAACTACTCACACAACTGTGACTTGCAGGTTCAGGTCCTGGGTTTTGTGATAGAACATCACTGACTGACTTGAACAAAAATTGTACTCAGCTGAGTTTTCCTTTTCCCACTTGTTGGTCATTTAATCTCTTATGCCTCTTGAGCACAGCCAGAAGTCTGACCTGCTACTATGAACCAGACTGAAAATTATCTAGTCCAAAAGATTAGCTAACAAGGACAAGATTCTGATACCACAGCAGTTTTAAATCAGTTTGATGACTTCATTGTTTTCTTAAAGTTCTTAGCGTGCAATCAGAATCATGCTGGAAAGCCAAATTAACTTTGCTTTTATTAAAACCCAACAATTTCAATCAAGTGTGGCAAGAAAAGTGCCAAGTGCCACTGGAAATCATACTCAGAACGCACAGAAGAGGTTTTTTACCTGACAGAAGATGAGGCAAATCAATTTGCATTCCTCCATTTGTTTCCAAACACTATCTCTGTCCAAAATACTGGTGTGTCTATGGGCAAGGGTGGGAGAAAAGAGTACAAATCATGTTTGTTTGACACAATTACTGTCTTTTTCATTAAATGTTTAAAAGTGCTACCAAAAAATTTAAGTCTCGGTATTTTTTAATTTTGACTTTCAAATGTTGCATTTAGTCAGCATAGTATACAGTCTAGTTTTAGTCCAGGTATGTAACCCTGTGAGAATGATTTAATTTTGGTGTCTGTAGTTGCAAAGCTCCATGACAGCTACTCATGAAGCTACTGTGTGGAGAGACTGAGCTGCCAGGATTTGCCTATTAGAACAACATCCAACTCTTCTATTTTTACATTTCTGTATCCCATCAAAAGGCTTGGCTTGATGAAAACTAGAAACCGTAATTTAATTCTGTATACTTTTATTTATGTTCTCTAACTCTTAAAAAGTTGAGCAGAAATTTCTTTCCACAGCACAAGTCACCAGCAATCTCCTCACATGCATCAGCACATAAAACTTCTCTGTCTACCCAGGAAAAAGGATTTGGGCTAAACGGTATGGAAAATTTAGAAATACCTGATTGAATACATGGAGAATGTTCAGTGGAAACAGGCCAAACAAATACCTGTCAGGATTAAAACAGGGTCAGTCAATCCTGCCTTAACACAAAGGGATGAACTTTTCTGAAATCACTTCCAAGCTGGTTCTATTTCCTTTGGTTCATATATGGATTAAAATGAAGTGACCTAGTATCAAGACATCATGCATATCTGGTGTACAGGTAATGTTCCATTCAGGAATTTATGGCTTAAACACTCTGCAGTAAATGGAATGTGTAAAATTCAACCTATATTGTTCTTTCACAGTTATAGCATGAGCGGTGTCAAGAACGTGATCCCTTATCAACTACTGGCCTTAAAGTGTTTGACTTAATTGATTTATGAAAAGTTGTCTCCAATTATTTCAGCAATTACCAATGCCAGCTTTTGCTAACAGTTTCTCTCCCTCACATAAACAATCATACCACATTCAAAACACGTTCACTACCTTCACTATTCCTGAATATCACATCAGAGAAAACTCGTCTTGCTGGAACCTCCTTGCAACCACTGCAGGAAAGCCCTGCACTGCTTATGCTGATATAAGACATGGCTTCCCAGGGAAGCACGTGGTGGGATACCTGCTGTGGTTCAGACATGACAATGCTGGCTGTGAAATGCCTTTTGTTTCACTCATGACACTGTGACCCTTTTTAGGCTCTAGCTGCTTAATGGTATTCAACATATCCCAGTACAGAAAACAACCACAAAGGGTTACATGATACTTAACCTATCATGATGCTTTACACTGCTGGTATATGCAGTCTAGGACTAGCTAGGATAATTATCCATTGGGATCCTGCTTTCCTGCAGAAACACAACTGTGTGTTAATGTTCTTTCCAGCTGTTCAGCTGGACACGAGTAGACAGAAGGGGAGCAAATGAGATAGCAATTCCAGATGATAGAAAAGGGAATGGAGAGGACAGAACAAAGACCATAGTACACTTCAAAAAGGAATGGAAAAAGAGAATTAGAAATGTGGTCTGAAGAATGCTGAGAACCCTGCCCATAATGGATATAGTGTAGGCAGACTGACATGTAGATAAAGCTTTCCAACAATCTGAAAAATAAAACGATGCTACCATATAAATGCTCTTACCTCACCGAATGAGGGACATCACCTTCTAAAGCTGCCTGGGCACAAGGAGATTAAAACACTGACTTATTTTATCCTATGCATTTAAGTTACTAGATGTAAAGATCAATCGTGATGTTCCTTTTTTCTTCCAGGTTTGAAGAAAACTTAACTCTGTATCACTTAGGTTGTTAGAGATGAAGGTTTGCAAAGGCTGCGGTGGCATTAAACTAATCCCAGCTACATGCCTGCAATGTTGAAATTGGTCCCTTTCTGTCAGGCATTCAGTACCTGTGGCATGGAACTCTCCATGTTCACTGATGCTGGTGGTTAAATAGCAGCTCAAAAGTCTTCTGCACCCTCCATGGTGCACAAGCTGAACAATATTTCTAACATGAAATGAAATGAATGAAAGTGGGGCATTCCAATTCAGAAGTATTGTGGAAACAGCACACACACAACACTGTCTAAGAAAGATGAGTAAGGTTTAGAAAATGGCTTTCCATTAATTATTGAAAATAAGAAATGCATCAGATTACATCATACCTAAACTAAAGACAGGGAACCCACATTGTCCCATACTATTTTAAAATATTTGCTGTTCAGACCTAGAGGTACATTTCCTGTTTTTTTGGTTGGACTCTTAATGATGAAGAATGCTCGCCCTTGGGAATTTTGCTGATGACACATTTATGTTTTCCAGATGTTTTGTCCATCACTTCAACAAATAAGCAAGGTTTCTTTCTAAAGTCAAAGTGAGGAACAACTAGGTACTAATTAATGCCAAGGTTTAGTCTGGAATAACAAGCAGTATGCTCCTCATCCAAGGACTAGATTGTGATTAACAGCACCACAGAGCTTATCAGTTTCCTTCTGAAAAGATTCAACACTTCATAATTGATAAGGTTAGCTGCATAAAAAACCACAAATGTACAATAACATAAGAATCAAGTAACTCTACTAAATGCTTAAAAGTCAGGAAAATTATTTAAAAAGTAATTACATGGACAGTAACAAGCACTAAAATATCCTATGCATATTTTGCGGCTTCCAGTTAACAACAGAAATATTAAGGACATGATTTGCAAGGAGGAAAATAAAAGCTGTGTTGCCCCAAGAGGTGACCCAAAATCATTCTGCCACTTCCTCCCCCCCTTACTCGGTCTCCCTCAAGTTAAGGGAATTGCTCCTCTAGTTTAAGTTAACCATATGCTTAAACATGCTCCCCAATCAAGGTCTAAATTACTGAAGTAAACAGCTGCAGCTGTAAACATTCAACATGGAGCAGACATTTTGCTGGAGGATTTACCATTTCAATCATTTTTCAGTGTAGAAATACATCCTGAAGTAAAAATAGAAATATAAGTACAAAAAAGTTGCTGAAACAATTCAAACTTCTTTTGGCTTGAGACCAAATATCCTGGAAAGAGGAACTCCTCTGTTAGCCTGAAAACAAGGCAAATGTGGCTGTATGTGAAACCCCACTCTGGATTGGTGATACAAAGACCTGCCTTCACAAAACTGCAGAGACTCAACAGTCATGGCCAAGTATGACTGAAACAGGCTTTAGCTCAGAAGAAAATCAGTTTTTTGTCATGGACTTTTCGGGATGGAAACAGAGATTGGTAGGGAAATAGGGAAAAAGGCAGTGGTAACACTCACTCTTTGTTTGGGTTTGTGTCCCCAGGAACGTGGCTGTCCCTGCTGCTGTTCTTACCACATGGAAATGTGGGCTTTGTAGCCAAGCAAGGAGGCAGAACAGACATCCTTAACCTTGCACATCTCTAAGAGCAAGAGAAAGCATGAAAGAAGTCCTGTGCATCCACTGCTGAATGGCCACAGCCCAGGTCAGTGGGTGGAGGCAGAGCACCCCGTGCCCTGCTTAAAGAACTGCCCCACACTGAGGGTCCCCTCAGCCCAATGGCCACAACACCAGCCCTGCTGAAGCTGTATGAGAACTACTACAAAAAACTGCAATCCAGGCCCAAACTCTGAAGGCCAATTCTAAAAATCATGCTTTAAATCACTTCTGCTTAGGACCAGAGGCAATGGACACAAATGGGATGTTGGGAAATGTCAGTGAGATACCTGGACAATTTTCTTATTTCAGCTGCTACTGGAACAGATTTCTCAGACAGGTATTGGTATCTCAGCCTTGGATGTGTTCAAAATGTGACTGGAGGAGAGTCTGAGCAACCTACTCTAATGAGACTTGCTTTGAACAGGAGATTGGACCAGATGACCTTTAGAGGTCCCTTCCAACCTAAACTGTCCTACAGTTCTGTGAAATGTTGAAAAAAACTGCAAGGTCTGAAATATCCTGGAGCTCAAAACTAGTACAAACTTTGACTAGCAAAGTTTCTGATGCAAGAAGTTCTACTGATACAAGAAGCAGGACTCCCAGAATTTTCCTGGAAAGAGTGAAAGAGGTTCATAAGAACTCGCATTCCATTTCTGACTGCAGTCATATTGGTCAGGCAGCTGTTGGCAAGTCACATAACTTATTACCAGAGAGCTGAACTGAACCCTTACTGCCTCATTTCTATCAGACAGAGGTAGTGTCTCTGTCCTATTGGGAATCAAATTTTAAAAGCCTCTTTTATAAATGCAGATGTGTTCATAAGCTTCTCAAAACATCATTGATAACAATCCAGAACACTGAAATCTGAAGATTAAAAGAGTATTTTTGACACAAAAATTTCCTGGTGAACCAGACAGGATAAAAAGTTGTTCTGGAGTGTAGCAGCTATTCTTCTAAAATATTTTCCTGCAATTCAAAGGGGGTAGACAGAACTTATCTGCTAATTGAAAAAAGATTCAAATCTACTGAAATTTTTATCTGGTTACTTTTAGGTTTGTTTGTTTCCCACTGGGCTGTGTGTGGTTTGGAGACTTCCCAAATTCTTTTCTTACAAGTTTTTCTAGGCTATTGGCTTAGGACATGGGCAAAACCCTGAAGATATTCCAGAACACATTATTTTTTTACTTTCTAGCACACGTGCACACCCCAGTTCACACTGGGGCCAAGGGATAGAGACCTGAGACAATCCATTCCAGTGCTTCACCACACTCACAATAAAGAATTTCTTCCTAATATCTAATTTAAACAAACTGTCTTTCAGTTTGAAGCCATTCCCCCTGGTCCTAGCAATGCCATGCCATAAGAGGAATGTATTAGTTTAGGAGAACCTAAGTAGTTGCTACAGAAAAATAAAAAGATCATGAATGTACAGGTCATTTGTATGTGAGAATATTTAAAAATACTTATTACAAAAATACTCTTACCCACATACCCAAAATACTTCAAGAGGACAAATTCCAGTACATTAGGCTAGAGTAGCAAACTGGGATAGGAAGACCTGTCCCTATTACACCTCTGATTTCCTCAGTGAGCTATGGCAACCTACAAAACCTGTCTTTGCTTCTATTCCCCATCTCCAGAGCACTTCATGCACAAACACATGGCCAGGGAATTTAGGTCATACAAAGGCAGTAATTTAGCCCTCTAGACATCTAAATACCTGATCTCTTAATACATTCAGCCAGATTCAAAAGAGATGCTGCTTTACCTTTCTCAGACAGTAAAATTAGAGAGTTAGGCATTAATTTGAAGTGCAGGGTGTTAGCATGGCATATGACTTCAAGCATACCAGCAAATATATACTGTGGAAACAGCCACTACATTGAGCAATGTTCAATTTAACATTATCTTTTCTCTATAATTTTGATGTGGAGAATGGTCCTCCAGTGTTTCATTTTATTGATTCCAGTAATTATGTAAAATATTGTGGGGTGTGTACTGAAGTATGCAGAAATTAGGAAACAATTGCCAATCTGTGCTAATTATATTTCTTCCAGTTGCATTTATCTAATACATGCTGATTTCTTGGAGTCTGTGTTTCATGATTATTTTTGTAACTGAACAAATTGGGATGATGCTGAGGTTGGGATAATGCTAGACCCTTCCACCCAATAGTCACAAACAAATTAAATTCACTGTAGGTCTATCAATTATGTGGTTTTAAACAACATCCGGAGAATTGTCTACTGAAAGCTGCTTCTATGCTGGCATTGCTTTTGGCACATTTACCTGACCTAAGCTTAAATCCTAACCTGACTTTCATCTAGATGGGTGACTCAGCTCAACATTTTTGTCGAAGAAAAAGGAAATCCAGTGCCTTTCTGACACACAGAAACATGCCACCATGGTGTTTGACTACATAATCCTTTTGTCTGAAAAGAAGAGCCCAAGTATATCACAGAAAGATCATATTTTTCATTTGGCTTATGGAACACTTATAAACTAGGACTCCTAACTGTGATTCCCAAACACAAAACAAAGTCAAAGGTTACAGCATATGTTTTTGTTTCAGCTTCTCCAAATTGCTTGCAAATGTATTCAAACACAATATGAGGAGATACTTTATTTTATTGAAAATAACAGACTACAGGGTGCTGCAAAAAAGGCTGGGGTACCTCAAGCATAAACATGGAAAGAATACATTGGTTTAGAAACCCATAAATCCTTATTTGAATCTGCCAACCTTAAAGCCAAGTAAAGCCCGAAAAAACTATTTTTCCTAAATGCTATGTCTGATTAAGCCATACTATTAAATGACAGCTGAACTTTAACATTAATATGATATTATTTAAATAACTGCATGATTTTTTTTACACTAAAATGATGAATGATTTTTGGACAGCTCAATTGACATAAAGCAAGAAACCCCTTTAATGAGATTTGACAAAATGGAGACATATGCAGAATATTCGTTACAGCTCATGTCGCAGAGCCCTTCCGGGGGAGACTTGGGTTTGGTTGGTGTCTTTTCTTTTCCTTCATTTTTTTTATACTTTATTTTGATTGTCTACAGTCACTGAACCATCCCTTTCAATTGCCACTTCCTTCCTCCACGGATTTTGAATTTAGCCTGTGTCATTTACATATTACTCTTAATCAGAGAATTTTATATGTTACATTTTGGGGTTGGATTTGTAAGAAATCTGTGGAATGAAGGCATCAGGTTCAGCCATTTTAACCTTTGTCAATTTGGTATACAAGGAACTAACAAAGGTATTTTTCTGAGGAGACTTATGGAGGAATAAAGCTTGTGCTGAAGAACAACTTACAAAATTCCAGTTTCCACATTTCCTAAGCCGAGTGACAAAGCAGCAATGCCGCTAAAATTTTCTCCTCTTTTTTCCTTTTTTTTTTCTAGTAAGCAAAGTGCATTAAGCAAACACACAACATAAAAGCCTGTGGGAAGGGTAATTTCAGACTGAACTCGTCAGAAGATGCACTAAACTCCTTTAAAATTGTGCTTTCTTAGCACCCAGCACCGCTTATTAGAGGGATGCTTTTCTTCTTTAGGAAGCTGAATATGTCCAGAAATATGGACATCACAGCTCAAGTGCTGTTTCACTGGGTAGAGAACACAAATCCAGAGGTGCCAGGAATTAAAAAAAAATCTGTCTGAGAATGCACTGATGCAAATTTAAGGGGAGAAGTAATCAGTGGATAACTCCTTCCCTTCAGTCCCACACAGAGTTTTAGGACGTTGTACAATTTTCCTTTTTCTATCACCTCCTTTTGAACCCAGGGACAATTTTCATAACATTGAAAGCGTGGAAGAAACCACAAGGGTTGCTAGTGGGTCTGCCCCATCAATTTAGGCAGAATTGATAATTTTAACCTTTTCTCTACATATAAATTTATATTGCCCCAAAACATTTACCAACTTTTTCATTTTAACAGGCAAAAAACCCCCTCAAGACACTGAAATCACTCAAGAATAAGAAACACAGAAAATCATCAACAAAAAAATCTTAATTTTAGAACACACATTCAACATGCCCCAAACAAATACAAAGAAACAAAGATGAGAAATCATTACACAAGGGCTATCCTTCAGGTTACAGAAAACTCTTTCCATAGGCATGGCAAAGCCTGCTGTCATCCAAAGACATTCTACACAGCAACCTGGGTAAAAAAATGTCAGATACACCAAAAAAATGTTGAGGTTGAAGTAAACTTGAAAATAAAGGCACGGAGGAAAAGAAGAAGAAAAGAAAGAGCAGGAATGTCCCTACCTTGGCCTTACCTTCGCAACATTCCCGTCAAAATCCTGGAACTCTTCCCCAGGTTTGCATCTGTTTCTCTAAGCTGGGGAGAAAAGAGTCCCATTAAAGGCAAAAGGCACACGTGCCCCATGCTGTGCAAAGGACAGGTTCTTCTACAGTCATCTGAGTCAATTAGCTTCAGGTTTAGCATACAACAAGCCCACAAAGCCACCAAAGCTCTGAAATTCAAAAATATCTTGTCTGGTTTTCACTTACATAAATATGAAACCCAGGGAAGGTAAGTCATTGAGGCAACAAAGGTGAGTCAGGATAAAGAGCAAAAGCATTACAAATAAGGGGTTGCAGGTAGGAGCTCTCTACATTGGAATCCATAATTCCCATGTGTATGTGTAATGTTTGTGTATATTAGTGAAAGGATCAAGGGATGAAGAGACAGCCATGTGCTGTATTCCTGATGCTTTATGGAAGGAAAAACATATCTTGCTTTCACTGTTTTTCAAAGACTGTAGTTTAAAGAAAGAAAGAGAAATATAAAATATATCCTTTTAGCAATTCTGTGTAAAAGAAATATGTCTATACTGCCCCTTAAATACAAAACTTGTACTGACCTTATAGCAGCCACCTCTGGCCTGGGTGCTCAAATGCTTTGTGAATAGTATATATATATTTACAGAAGGAACAGCTGTACAATAGATATGGTGGGGTTTTTTTCATGTAAGGAACTCTCACTCACTGAAACAATCATTTTTGTAGTTTATTAAGACAAAGGAAACCAACAGTTTACAGCTACACCTAATTAGCTGTCTTGTTCTACAGCTCTCAAAAATATTGCAAAATAGGTAAAAAATTAAAGAGAGTAGATGAAAAGTTACAAAGTAAATGAACTTCATGTTCATTTCTATTGCTTTTTAAAAGGCATTAAAACGTCCCCTCTCTTTTTGTGTTTATTAGTGTCCCACAAAAGGAAATACAGAAATTAGAAGATTACAGGAAGAATGGAGTTACTCTCCTATCACCTCTTTTGCTACTGGCAGCTAGACGAAAGACATCTTTTGACATTTTAGACATCTTGGAACTAGCAGGACATCAAACTCTACTGTAAAAAGATAATATAATGACAATGACTATTTCAGTTATGAAATAGCAGGGACCACCATTTCTAACATGCCCCGAAACACAGCCCTGTGTACATATATAAAAACATTCTTCTCCTTATGAAAGCTGAATATTTACCTCTTCATCATCAAATCAGATTGAAAGGATTACCTGAGTCACTTCTTACTTAAAAAAACTTTGTTTTAGTAGACAAAATGCATCCTGTGTTACAAAGCCATTAAAACAGTAACACTGCCAAGAAAGTGGCACTCTTCCAACAACAAATCACCTTCACCATAACAAACCCCTATTATACCTTGAATATTTGAACAGCAGCAATATTAAACCCAGTCTCTATTCTGGAGCACAATTCTGTAAATATTTGCTGCCAGATTTAATGCTTATTACTGAAATCAGTAGGTGATGTGACAATCAGTGTCACATAACCTTTTTGCATAAATTCCCTCCTCCTTCTTCTAAAAGCTATTAAGAAAATACCAAGTAGAAGCTGGGACTGGATAACACCAATCAAGTCTTGCTCTTAGCAATATCATATTCAGTGGGAAGGCTTGCACTAACTCTCAGATCTCTATAATTATGTGCTATGATGGAACAAAGATGAGTATTATATTCCAGGGAGGCCATTCCCTCATTTTTTCCTGATTCATCTAGACAATTCAAGCTCCAGAAAAGCAGTTTAGCCCGGTTTGACACAAGTAACAGAAGAAAAAACGTCACAATAATTTTTAAAAGGCTCATTAAAAAGCCAAGTTCTTATCTATGCTAGAAGGGAATCTGAAGTACAAATGTATGCTTTACATTGGTCTTTTATTATTCATAAAGATGCATTTAACACTTGGGGCTTCTCCTCCCTTTTCACAGAAAAGTAGCGCTCTCCTTTTTACCATTAAATGTTTGATCCTAACTTTCCTCTCTTGCTGCAGGATTCTACCTGACAGCTAGAATCAGTGCTGATAGTTAGGAAGGGGAAGCTGAATCTTAGAGGTTTGACAAACTCCTCTAAGCAAGACGACCTCATGTTTTTATGGTAATAAAAAACCCACAAAATAAGCAAAAGAAACATTAAAAAAGAAACAAACATGTACACACATAGTTGGAAAATCTCTAGCTACTTCCCAAGAGAATTCTAAGAAAATACCTTTTACTCCTGCTCTGGCAGTAAAAAAAAACCCCACACATGAAGAGTTTCAAACTATAAGTTTGTTTTTATTTATAAATGAATTATCTGATTGCAGTTCTTCCACCATTTCTTTACCAATACCAGCACATCACAGCAGTGTGGAATGGAACTGGTGGAATGTGAACCCCTTAAACAGCATATGTTTCACAGAACAGCTGTAGTGAAAACATTTTGAAACAGGCTTTGATATTAGCAATGGAAAATCCACATGGTGTTTAAAAATAATATTAAGAATAATAATGAGAAAGCAGGAAGATGAACAAGATGCTGACATTGACATCTTGTTTGACTTAGACAAATTTTGAGGTTTTCCTAAAAAATGTTGCATCTTTTAATGTCCTGTATAGTCCAGTTCACCTATTGGACTTGTAGCACAGCTTTTATCCCTTCTCTTTGCCTTCAGAAGAAAATAGTGGTTTGACTCTACAGACAGGAAAATTAATGTATGTAAATTTAACAAAACCATTGAGACATTAACTTATTTACATTTTGCTTATTAAAAAAATTTAAAAAATCTTCCTAATTTTCACAAGATTGAACTGTTAAAGCTGACCATCATACTCAAGTTGACAACATCATTCCAGAAGACAAATTTATTCACTGGCTGCTAAGATAGTAACTCCATGTATTTAATGTACAGCTATCATGCTTTGCTAAAGCACCCTTTGTCCTGGTCTTTCAAAATCTCCAAAAAATGGGAAACTAGCCAAATTATCCAAAATCTCCCCTAAATGAACATCTGAGAGTATATAGACAGCTGGAACAGGTCCATCCATGTGGCTCCACTGGAGAATGTTTCTGAATTCCCTAAAGAAAATATTTTAAGTGGCTTCTGATAAAAACCTTGGAATTTGAGATCTTTCATTATGACAAGAAGTTTTTTTTACTGACCCATGGTGGAGTGTGTATGTACTGCACTTTCCTAGAATATCCTTCTTATTTTTAATCTTGCTCTTTGCATCTTACAGGTTTTGCCATCAAAGAAATTTGCTCCATAGGTGGAAAGCAATGAAAAGGAAAAGTTGTGCTATGAACCATGCATACATTGAGTGATCAGAACTACATCCCTGGGATGTATAGGATCAGCAGGCATCCCTCTCCATTGCCTAGGTTTTATTTGTCCAGCTAGAAACAGAAAAGCATTTCAGACTCAGCAGTCACTGGGGATGTAAGGAGTGGAGCTGAAATAAGACACCAAGTTGCCAGAACAAAACTTGGTCAATCCTCACAATTCTTAGCTACATTTAGTGATCTAGCTATATTTAGTGTTTTAAAGTGGCTCATGCCCAGCACTTCAGAAATCAACTGGTGCAGCTGGCAGAAAAATGCCTCATTAATGCTGTTATAGGAAGCTTTACTAATCTAAGCTATCCAAGTGAAGAAACTCCCTGGGACACATAAAGGAGTTTAATTTTTAAAGTGCCACTGGTCAGCTAAGAGATGTGTGGGAGAACCTAGCTTTGGAAAAACTGGACACTTGGGAAAGTACCTGAACAACACATCATGGACAGAAGTCCTGGTTATGTCATATATAGCAGAAACCAGAGACAGAGAGGCTGGGCTCCCACATGGAAGTTCAGAGAACTTGTACTCATTGGATGGGATGGGCTTCTGAGCTCTCCATCAACTCTGCACAGTGGAGCTGATCCCCATGGAGGCCACATGAGCCAAAAGTGACACAGATGTGTTACCTTGGCTGCACAGCCAGAGCAGCAGTACCTGCTCTTCACACAGACCTGCTGGAGGGGCTGCTATTTGCATCTGCAGCTACCAAGAGTAAGGCTGCTCAAGTATTAGAAACTCACTTCTGACACTGAACTGTTTCATAGGAAGTCCAAAAAGCCATTGGAACTGACAGTATAACAAAGGGCAGAACAATGTCCTAACTGTAATAGTGACAGAAAATTTGCTTCCAACAGCAGATTTGGTGACTACAGTGTGACTCCTCATCAGAGAGACTTGGCAGGATGGGGCCCAGGTAAGACACTTTGTAAGTTCTCTACTGCATATGGTGATTATGTATCTCATCTGGATTATTTTTGCATGCACAAAGAACTTGCCCAATGCAAATAAAATGCAGAATCAGCAACTACTTATTATCAAACTTACCCTTTCCCGAGCACGCTGGATCTTCTCTCTGTCATGGCTGAGATTTTCAAGCATCTCCTGTCCAATCTGCTCTGCATTAAAAAATAAAAAGGTAATCATGAAAAATACAGCTTGTGACTGCAAGGCCTTAAAATGCCAAGTTAGATTCTACCAGGAGCATTTAATACATGTGATAGCCTAATCACTCCTCCTAACTGTGAAGAGGAATACATCATTATACTAAATTTTAAGTTTTTCAAGCAACATAAAACTGAAGAAGCAAACCAAACCAGAAGCTGCCCCTCTGCAGTCTCTTGAGATTGTCTAAGCCCTGGGAATTGATGCTGACCTTTGATCTGTGAAACAAAGGCAAGAAGACTTTCAGACTTGCTCTAGATGCTGGGTGCTCATACTTCCTATCTATTCCTTAAGCCCAAGAAGTCAGTAAGCCTTTGCAAAACACCAGCCATTCTTGTACATCTGAAGACACAGAAGTCCTATTAGAAGAAAACCTCTCTCAGTGCCTCTCAGCATTTACCATTGTTGCTTAAATGAAAGCTTTTTCAGGCTCAGCCCAGTTACTGGGGCCTGCTTTGCTCCACCATGGACTGTTTCTGGCTGGCTTAGAGATAGGCTGTAATCTCCTGATGTTTTCAGCAGCACACAGAGACATTAATTTGTAGCCATCACCGTTTGTTTACACAGGGGTTGTTTGCTTCCGCAGCTTACACTGAACCAAAGGTTGCAAAATTATAGTGGAGAGGCCTCAAGATATGGTACAAAGACAACACAAGATGCCAAAACTTTACTCTTCAAACAGCTTCAATCAAATGCTTCTCTAACACTGAAATATTAGCAGCAAGTATAGAGAAGAGATTTTAATCTTCAAAGCTCTATAGAAATATTAAGAAACCCTCCCTGTATTTCCCCGAAGGAGAAAAATAAGTTAAATCATTCCCATTTTACAGATGGGGAAGCAGGCAGAAGCAGCTGAAGCAGCTGTAGCTTTGCCTCAGGACACACAGCACGTGTGAGACAACCAGCATTTCTGTGCACATTCATTTAGGGTACTTAGCAGGCGTACCAGAGATATGAACCAAAACAGTAAAACTACAAAAACATGGGGTTTTTTTCCTAAACAACAACAAAAAAAGCCATGCTTTTGTTCTGGAGAGTGAGTGGGATCCTAAAATGTCATTATTCAGCGAACTTTGAGAAATGGATCATTAAAAATTCACCAATATGTTAGTAAACACGATTATGGGTTTTTTTTTAATAGATACAGTCATTTTCAAGGAACAATCCAAAGCAGAATTGTCTCAAACTTTAAAAGTTTGAGACAAGCAATGTTGTTTTTAAATCCATTTAACACAAGGTACGCAGTCTGCCAGATAAAGTCTGAGGAAATTCATTACATACATATTTCTCTATCAGTTGCCAAGTATAGTACAAGTAAGATAAATATTTCCTCTGACCACAAATTGACATCCTCATTATGCTATCTTGTCCCTCTTGGCTCACTGCTCTTTACTTTTAGCTGTATATACAATGCCTCCCAAAGGTGAAACGTGGTAAGATACAAGGGTTTGGAGTAAAAAGGCTGCACAGTGCAGTGCAGTTACACAAATGGCACCTCAGAAAGTGATTCACGAGAGCCTTGCCTATGCTGGCATGTCAAAGGACTTACAGGATGGAACTGTACTGAGCTTTTCTCATTAAAGCACTCAAAATACTGTAATACACAAACAGATATATGTGCTCAATATAATCCAGGGGAGAAAAAAAAAACAACAAAGCAAAATCTCTTAAAAGAGAGGGGGGAAAATCAACAAATTACGAAACTAGTAGCATGAGGTGAAATGATAAAAAGTGTATTTAGTGCTAAAAATAACATGTATGTTTGCAGACATAAAGGAGTACGAGGTGCAGAGCTTCCTTCAAATGAATAAGTATAAAATAGATGGCTAAAGTGGTTTGGTATCTCATGAACAAAGCTCAAAAATATCTTTGTAGGAAACAGTTTTATTTTTATTACACCAATTTTTAAGCAAGTGACTGTGGGTTTGTATATTTTTTTTTTTCATCTTCTTCCTGTCACTGGCAAGTTCACACTCTTAGCTTTTTATAATGATTGAGTTTATTTTCCAACCATCAATGTGACAGCAGCATCAACTGTAAGTGAGGGTAAAACACCGTCACTTTGACGAATAGTGTATTTTCCTCTCATTGTCGATGACTGAAGACATCAATAAATAAGGAAGGAGAGCATGTCAGCCAGAATATCACAGAATGAATTGTTGATATGACACTTAGGGATTAAACCTTCAGCCATGAAGTTCAACCTAGCAGAGGGGTCTGAGAACTGAGATAGTTGCGTTTCTTCCCAGCAGCCTCTATAGATAAATAATTGGACGGATCATCAATTTTACAGGAGCAGCTTTACTCTACATGCACTTTCGTTGATGATCTTTGGCCTTTTTTGGGCTAAAATAACAACATAAGTTGAACAAAGAGACATGACGGAGGTAACATAATCTCACAATAAGTTTGCAAACATAAATTGACACCTTTAGGCTCTTCATATCCTCATTCTACTCAGAAAATTCACTGATGACAGTGAAACTTGATTTTTAGCCGGAAGGTCAAGACAATCAAACAAAAATATTATTACATAGAGAAAATAAAGACTTCTCAATGATGTGAAGTCATGCCTCTTCACTTGGTTTGCAACTGAAAGCACCTGGGACTAGGAAAAATGTAGCATTAGCCCACAGTACAGCTAATTACCAGCTTGATATCATTGCTATCTGCTTGCTAACATTTTTCAGTTTTCCCCACAACTCTGATGTTTTCCTTCCAGTTAAGACATTCATCTGTGTGGCAGATTCATGCTTTTAGTGCAATGGTGCTGTCTAGATCTTCCCAGCCTACTTATAATGCAAGTCATTGATGAAGCTACTACAGTTATGTGAAAAGGTCAGGTTTGTAAGATATACTGTAGAGCAGATGCATGAATTAAGACCAATACACAAACTAAAGGGTGTTGCCTGTTGCCAGTAAATGGTATTATTTCCACAGAATCTTAATAATGTCAATTATTTGGGGATTATGCCAACTTTTCAGTTGTTATGTACGGACAATGTTTAATATGATACAGTCCCAAGTCCTACCAAAGACTGAGTGGTGCTGCCTCTTCTAACTGAAATTCCCAAAGAGATGCATAAAATTATGCTCTAAAATTACAGCTAAACTGTGAGAAGTAGAAGGGTGAATGCATTTACATCATTATTATGTGTGTACTGACAGAGGGCAGGAATATTCGACAGAGCAATTATCTCGGTCTTAAACAATGCTGTGATGGCCAGAAAAAAATATTTCTGAAAAAGTACATAATATTAACAAGCATCATCCTTAAATGGTGAATGCTAAAATCCACAGCTCCAAATGTATTCCGCCCTAAAGGTGTTTGAACAAAGTATGGGAAATCATTCTCTTTAGTGCCAAGCACTTCAAAAATGCCATGTTGTGAGTCCAACACAAATGGTGCCTGGTTCTATGAGACTATGTTATGCAAGAAAAATATAACGTTTCTCATGCTAAAACACTGAAATTAATTAGAGGAATGAATACAACTTTCCCCATTTGGAGAAAAAAACAACATCCCCCCATCCTAAACATAACAAATGCAAACCTAACTTCCTCCTTCATGTGTGCACAAATTGGCACATAGTTTTCAACATTTATGTTGAGATAAACTCAAAAGACAATGAGCACTTCTAGCAATGCTTTGCAACCTTGAATAAGCCCTTTCTTTGGAATTTGCTTGTAACTTGTATGCAGTATTTATTTATACAAACAAATTGTAATTATTTAATATGTGGTCCACAGAGTTTGATTTCTAATACCTACACACACATCAAGGATGCAAAATAAGTTTTGCTTGACTGGTTTTTCTTTTACTTTTTTTTTGCCTTCAGACATTTAAGAATTTAGGTACTTTATCAGCTAAACTGATTCTGAAAGACCTTTTTCTAATCACTCAAGTCAATAATACTTTTTTGCCCTAAGAATGACTTATATATCTACTCAAGAGATAGGAATGACATGGAATGAGCCTCTCCAGGCTTTAGGATAAACAAACATGCATTTTTATGAATTTTGAAGACAGACTCCCCATTTTTCATTTCATATGAAAAACAGAAGAATCCAACATAGTTTATAGTGCACTTTTTCTCTCAGAGTGTACTGTGTGTGCATATATATGTGTGTGTGTGTATACAAAAGTGTCATAAGATGCAGCAAATATCTTGATATGATTTAAAATACAAAAAACCCCCAAACTTAAAACCAACCAAATCACAGAGAGGATGCCTGGAAATATGATTTGCTTAATCTCATCATATACACAATGTATACATCTGAGCTATGAAATTAGAGGTTGGAAAAGACAAATTAATTTACACTGGGAAAAGCAGAAGATCATATTAAAATTCAAGATGGCTGTTCTACAGAATCATAAAATACACTATAAAAACCACTGTGTGTTGACCAGAGCAGGTGTGGGGAACAGTTCCAGGCTGAGATCCTCAGCCCTGCCTAGTGAGCACTCCTTTGGGGAGTGCAATTATGTGTTGTCTTTGCACAGAGACATCATATGCTCTGAAGATGTAGCAAAAGCTTATAGAAGATTTTTAGAAATTATGCTGAAGCAGGGTGGGGCTTTTTTTTATTCCTTAGAGCCACTCCATTTTGGAAAGGTTAAAAGTTTTGATTTTAGGAGACTAGGATAAATCATCAACAGCAGTGTCTGGGAAAAAATACTAGAAAGTGTTAAAAGCTTGCTGTTCAGAGGTGACAGCAAGTAGATTTACAAACTTGGAAAATATAGGTTGCAGGAGTTGAAGAATTCAGGGTTGAGTGGAACACCTTATGCTTCTGACAGCAGAAAGTTAATAAAGAAAGTGATGACATATCTTGAAGTATAGTGACACAGGTAAAAGTCCAATAAATTCCCCAGTTCACAGCTGACATATATTTACATTGAACAGCTGATATAATTAGAAACAGAGGGATTTAGATCATTAAGGTTATTAAAAAGCAAGTGCAGGGTAATACAGATAAATGAAGGATAATGTAACAGCCATAAACCAATAGAGAGACAATTTGTAGAGCATTAGCAGAACAGTGAAACATGAGTTAGTGCTCAAATGCCTCAAGAATCTGTCATGAAGATGTTAATCTGCATGCTGCTAAGTAGTCAATTAACACAGTAAAATAAAAATTAGCTACTTTTTATAGGGATTAGTTGGCTTCTTCAGCAGAAGCAAATGCCATACAGGTGGAAAGAGCACTGACAATCCAGCATTCATGGAGGACATCCAACACTTCCAGAGCTGTCACAAGTTCAGTTGCAAGAGAGGATAAAAGAAGTTGCCCAGTGTTACTGTGGAAGCAAGCAACATCTAAGAATACCTCCCAAACTTCCAAAGTCCAAGATGCCCACCAAAGTAAAAATACAAACATTTTTCAAATGAAAAGGTCTCCCTACAAGTTAAAATGGATGCTCATGAAATTATTGGCCAGGAGCAAAAGGGGTTGGTTGAGACTGAGGTCAGAGAAGCCAGAAAGAAAAGCATCCAGAACACCTAATCAGAATTCAGTCTTTGTGCTTTGTTGAAAAAAAAGAAGAAAAGATATTTGAGGAAGGTGCCACATGCCTTTAAGAACAAACTGGGAGCTTTTCATAACCAACACTTCCCATGGTCCAGGTGTGGTTTGTCCTTCCCCAGTTAAAAAAAAAAAAAAAAAAGGCAGATGAATGAGAAGAAAATAGGATAAAGAAAGAAGAAAGATGACAGACCTAGTAACTTCACCTCCAGTTACTTTTTCTACTTCCAAAGTTTCATATCTTTTCTGAAATCCTAACTTACATCAATCTGTTGGTAAAAAACAACTCATTTCTCACTAACTGATGTATTTTTTTTCTGTCTACTCCCATCACCAATCTAGCTGAGCTCCCTTACTAACATCCTCACAGCAACATTCACAGGAGGTGGCAGACTTTGATTCTGCTGAGCACTTGTCTACATTGCAGGCTGGCCATTGTTCTTGCCATGCCCCAGCCCAGCAGTGCTTCTCTGCTCCAAATTCCTCCCAATGCATCTTCCTCCCCTGCCCTCTTCCTTCAAATCAGTTCTAAGGCAAAAAAGAAAATCTTTCCTTAGTGCATCAATAAGTAAACAACTTGCTACCCCCATTTCAATCACTAACAATGTACATGAAGTTGGGAGCCAACACTCAGTATCTTCTTTTGCTCCTTTTTAAGTGCTCCCAGGACAGAAGAAGCCTCCACTCACTCTGAGCTTGGTGTAGGGAATGGGTGATGCTTCATTGCAGTACTGACAGTCTTGAACTTGTCAGAAAGTGATTTAGCAGGGAAGAGTATTAAAAATCCTGATTGCATCCAAATTAGGTTGCAGAAATACATCCTCTAAAACTTGAGCCACAAACTGTCACTTAATTAAACCTGTGACTCCAAACAGCACAGAGATGACACAATGGTAATCTTTGGTTCATCCAAGGCTGGATTCATAATCACTATTTAATCAAAAGTGCTCCACCATCTACTCAGTTTGCTATGAACTCAGAACAGTGCAAATAATTTCTCTGGACTCAACATCACTGCCCCTATCTCTAGGGCTGATTCACTCTTCAAACAGTAAGTGCACTTTAAGACATAGAGCTAAGCACAAAATAGATGAGACAGGCTATTAGCCAACCAGCAAATAGAAAAAAAAGTTACATTATGCTTTTAAAAGAGAAGAAAATGTTTTGAAATTCTGAAATATGTTTTAAAATTGAAGAGTGGAGTGAGAATTTTTTTCAATCTTATTTAACTACATAAAACCACCATATATGATATTTAGGTAGTACAATGATGAAGAAGAAAGACTGCTAGTTATATCTGTAAGCACTGGAACAATTTATTGTATTTTGTTTCAAACTGATTCTTTATGACCCATTTATGTAGCTTAAACTTATCAATATTAACAAGGGTGTTTTGCTGTATCTCCTCTGGACATCAGAAGACCTATGAGAAGAGTATATCCTTCAACTGTTTCCATCTGAGAAAGTGCTCCTTGAAGAAAAAAGCAAAGTTGACATCAGAAAGTAAAGCCAGAGCCAAATAAAATTACATTTGGGTTTGTTCAGATTTCTCCCAACATCCTGATATACCAGATTTATCTTGAATCTACAGGCCAATTAGAAAGTCAGGAAAGCTGGCAACATAAACAAGAAGTCTATGCCTGTTTGATCTCTAATACTTCCATGGAGCTAAAGAGTGTTTTAACCTTTCTTGCACTGTTCAGAAATTCATTTCAAATGTGAATGGAACTATCTCCTGCTGTATTCACATTCATATTTAAACAACAAAACCCAGAAATAAAATAGCACCAAGACATTAGTAAAATAAAACAAACCTAGAAGCTGATTAATAAATAATGCCTAAACACATTGACCAAAAAGTGCAGCAGTCTGTGCATAAAGTATTCTGCAAACAGTGTGTGTATGTATATCTATATATCTATATATCTATATACCTATACATCTATATATCTATATATAAACTTTCTTAAACATGGTAAAGCCCACGAAGCAGGTGAACAGCTCAGCAACCTCGGAGCTGGCTTCAGTGCAACTCACTCTTTGAATACGAATTAGCAGTGGGTAATGGCAGCATATTTATGAGGCCTTTTGCCTGGTCCTTCTCTCCAGTGAATGCTGTATTATTCATTGCGTGTGCCCTGACCCCAGTGCGCTCCTGTTCTGACAAATCATACTTGATTAAGACAAATCTTTATTAGTTAGCTAGTCAACTTCCCCATTTATCATTTGCAAATCCCATTCTCTTTTTTGGGTATAGTAAAAAAAGTAACTGAAACCGAAACCATTTTTTCTCTGAATAAAATGAAATGCTCGTTTCAGGCAGTAAGTGCAAAGAGAAGCCTGGAAGTCAGTAATAGATGATAAAATAAAGCTTTAACAGGCATAAATTACAAATGGGGCAAAACTCTAACACAACAGTGTACTTTGGATAGGCTGAAGAAACATTATTTAGCTCATCCTTTCAATGTTTCAATGTCTTTTTTCACAAACTGAATCTCTCAAAAATCTAAATGCCATAAAAAGAAATTCATTGTGAAGTTGGAGGAACAAAATACCAAAGTTTAAAAAATAATAATAAAGACAATGCTGAGGAAAGTTATTGCTCAAGGTTTCTACCAATAATAAAAAAACATCTTTTAGAAGGAAGAAAAATGAGTACCAAATCACTAATGAAGCTTTAGTTTCCCTTGAAAATGCAACCTAGCTCTAAAGAGGTGCAATTTGGAGAGGAAAAGCCCCTTTCAAGACAATGTTAGTGTTTTTATTGGGTAATTTACAACCAGAAGACCGGTGCACAATAGTTTTGTCATGATGGTGGTTTTGCTTGCAGAAATGGAAGTTTTTTCTGCCAGGACTCAGGAGATACATGGAGGGACAAGGGACAGAGGGGAGGGAGAGTCTGTAGCTTATTGGGTTGGCTGCAGTTCAAGTTCCAGCTCTACCCCAAAAATTTTATTCTCTGGAGAGATCTCTAGCAAATGCTCACTTGGCTGTATTTTTGTTTGGTGATGAACTTTAGCAGATTGTGCTTTTTATTACATATTGAATCTTGGTTTTTGACATTGTGATATTTATACCCATCAATTAGAATCTGTGTTCATCTGAAATACACAGCAATTAAAACACCTGCACCTAAAGGACAAAACATCTTGGTGCTCTTTACCCAGCACACTTCTTAAAGCCTTCCTCCACTAACAGCTTTTTTTTTTTTTTTTTACTCTGCAGAACCAGTACAGCTATGGATTCTGCTGCTTTTTCACACACATGAGCTAAGTGCTAGTTATTTCCATCTGCAACGTTGCCTTTGATTACACACAGGGTAATGCTGAGAAAACCACTGCCTCACTAAACCCATAGCAAAGGTTCAGAAGGAACAATGAAAAATACTCGATGGCTTTGCAAATCAGTGTTATCAGGAGGTATACAAAAGGAGAAGAATCTACACTAATTTTAAAATCCTGGTTGAATTTGCAGGGCTATGTATTGTAGATAGATAGATAGATAGATAGATAGATAGATAGATAGATAGATATAAAATTTATAAGTCTCTGCTCTTGTACTTGTAAAACAAAGATTCTTCTGGAAACTGCTTAGATGGAAAAACAGACTATCCTGTAATAGAATTTTTACAGCACTCCTCAGAGCAGACATATTTTAAGGATCAAGGTAAGCTCTTCAGATAATGTTTCAGGGGTTGACTTATGTGGAACCTTTATTGCATATAGACACAATTTGTTTCTAAGGCATCCCTGCAAGGAAAATTTGTTGAAAAACTGGACTTTTCAGTAAGTGCTTAAGATGACAAGTGTGATTTCTTCTGGTGGAGCAACCCAGCAACACTTACCAGTACTTCAGGCATCTGTACATTAGCCTACCACTATATGATCTGATTTAGGGCAGACCTGGAGATTTCTAAAAACAAACAGCTCCAAAATAGAGCAGTTTACTGCATGGGGCAGCAGCTTCTGCTTGGATGCTCCCAAAGCAGCAGCCTGGAGTGCTCCAAGGACCATCCCAGCTACTGGAAATGGTCTTGGGGTCCCTGAGGATTTGGGTCAGGGTTACCAGAGGCTGCTGCTTGCTCCTGGGTGCTACTTGAACTGCAGCCAGCACAGATGTGGGCACTGGAGGTGCCATGGGGAAGTGCTGGCAGCTGAACAGCCTCTGTAGGGATGTCCCAGGCTTAGGTGACATCCCCCCTCTGTCCTGGTCTGCCAGACTTGTCAGCATGCAGGACATGCTGCCAAAGGCACAGGTGGTCTGCTGTGGGATGTCATTAACAAATTTGTGGGACTTGCTGGCAGGCCACTGTTAGAGTTTATTTGTGTGGATGGTCTGTATGCTGCAGACAGAATGAATTCACTATGTTTTTCTTTGCTGTACCTTATTTCTTGATTTCTAGAAGCCAAACACAAATAAAACATTATGTCTAGCAGCTCTTAGCCCACACAGTGAAAAGACAAATATCTGGATTTTCTGTCATGCTCAATAACACAGAGTCAAGGTCAGACCCAAGAAAGGACCCCAGACTGCTGGGTTCTGTATTTGAAATGGAAGTCATGCCACCTATGGGCAGGTACCATCCAGCCCAACATCCTCACTGATGTTACAGACCTGAGCCCATGGCCATTTTCACATTTTACTGCTGTTTTGGATGCCAGTAAAAAAAAATAAATTGATCTTTCTGAAATTTCTTCAAGCAATCTTTAATGTTGCAAGATAGGAATCTGAGAGAACAGAACTGTAGTACTGTCTCAGGCACTACTGGTAAATATTTGTGCCTGCTTTCCTGATTCTAAAATGGGTGTGAAGGAATCCATATTGGTCAAACGGTGTGTAACATTAAAATAATTATTTTCTTATGGAAGGCATTTAAATACTGCACCTTAACTTCTTATACATTCATTTTAATTACAACTACTAGTTTGAATATAATTTTAATTGGAAAAAACCAAGATTAAATATTATTCTAAAAACAAAATCTGAAGTGGCTCACTCTCCCCACTCTCCTTAACTACAGAATATTATATTTAATCTAATAAGGGATTTTTAGACTATTTGAGTCCCAAAATATAATTATCCCATGATCTAATGAATTGTTAAATTATTGCAGAATGGCAATTTAATGCAAACACCAGTTTACAAACATAACTTTGCTGGAAATTCTCAAGAAGTGTTAAACCGATGTCAGTGTCTCAGTAATTTCGCAGTTTAAAAACAGTTAGAAATGTAATGACTACACTGCACTTGATTAAAGCATTTACAGCTCTAATCAAAAACTGACAGCAAGATCAAAGATGTTAACTTAAATCTCTCTTCTAATTATGTTTAAAATGCCACACCTCAGGCCTGTCTCTCCTCTTCTTTTTCAAACCAAATTCTGCTTAAGAAAGATCTAACACTTCTTAACAGTTCATTATCCAATAAAACTATTCAAAGCTTAAAAGCAATCTACACAATTAGTCAGGACCTCAGGGAGTCCACCGGTAGTCTTTATTACAGGGCTTCATATTAAAACACCTTAATTATATTTGTCAAATGGATTTCATTAAAACCCATCGTCACTTTAATTTTCATATTTTGACAGTGCTGGCATAGCATTATTACCACCTGCCAAGCTACGAACTACAACAAAATTATCAAATTCCTTCAAATACTAAGCAGTTTCTTTTTGTACCTGACCAATGATTTCCCTCTTTTTGGTGAATACACCATAATTAAGAGGAATAATTAAAATTTCATATTCAAGTCGCACACAGGCAAGCTAAATGTGCAGTGTATCTGTTGCAGGTGTGTAAATAAGAACCTATAAGGATACCTGGCTGCCAGGAGCACATAATACAAAGGTAGGACACATATACTGAAGTGCTTCTGAATAATAAAGCCAAGACATCAAACAGAATGCACTATTATTTAATCAAATGACAACCATGAGGATTTGAAAGCAGAGGACATTTTAACTTCTACTCATTATACTGTCATTTCAACACAACAGATCTGGGGATTATGACCATATACTGTAACCACAGTTTTATTTTAGATTTAATCCATGGAGGTTCCACTTGACTTTAGACAATCACATTGAAATTTAATTAAAACAAAATTTTCCATCCTCTTTTCATACAGTTAAGTACTGTGACAGGGCTTCTAATATTTAGGATACATTTCCAATGCAGGACATACCAATTGTTTGATTTTTTTCTTAATACCCAATGCCACAGCAATTAAAGACTTTAGGTAATTACCAATAATATAAAAGGTAGGTACCAGCATCTGTCATGCAACACAGTTTGAGCTGTTAACATCATCTGGGATATAGAAATAAATTATTTCCTCTTTTTTGTTATCTGAAATACTTTACAGAAAATTGAACTAATTTCTTGTTATTGTGCATATATTTACTGAGCTAAATGCAAGCCTGATTAACTCCATGTTCTTCAGTGAACATGTGTGTGAGATGACTTTGGCCCACAACAGATAAAACAATGGCATGCAGATTGCAATGGGGAAAAGAACAGAGAATTTTCCTTTCTTCCATATAATCATAGCAAGAAATAAGAAATTAAGAGGTTTCTGCCATATGTCTAACACACTTCACTGCTTTGTACAAAGGTCTCAAGAGTAATGATCTCCGTGTGTTATGAATATTTTAAGACTTATTAAATGTTCTTGGATTATTGTGAGTAAAACTATGGGATTCTAGAGAACTGGTTTAAATGACAATCAAATATTATTCCTACTTAAGGTGAAATAAAAATTTTATAATTATTTAATGTATTATCAAGAAGGAAAGCTTCAACCACCATATCACAAGTTTTAGCAGAGGAATTGCTGAAAACGTGCTGGGGTTTATTTGATATAATTTCTTTTATTTCTTTTCATTGCTTTAATTGCTTTTGAATTACAAAGAAAGAAAGCAGAATACTTAGAAGCAAGGGACTATGAGCTGATCACAGATCTCTTATTTGATTTTTTGGCAAGTCACCTTATTTCTTTCATCCTATTTACTCTATCTGTAAAACAGGGGTAAAAAATGCTTCTACTAGAATTCCACTGAAACAAGCAAATGCCCACATGCTGCTTAGCTTCTGCTACCAGGACATCTCACAGCAAACAATCAGAATTTTTTGGTGTCTCTTGTTCAACTTCAAACTATCACAACAGCCTTGGGGGTTTCCCTTAGAAACCCCCTAACCCAGAGACAATGCAGAGAAAAGCAGTGTTTTGAAAACAATCCCAGCCCAAACCAGTGTAGGTTTGCTTCTACTGACCTGGTGGGAACCAGCTCCTCCAGCTTAGCACAGGGATGGATGGAGGGATAGGGAAACTTCCCAGATGGGGAGCTGGTGGATGAGGGAAGCTCACATGTGCCTTTGACACAACTGGTCAGGCTTTCCCTCTTGAAAGCTTCTCCTCCCTCTGCACCCAGGCTCCTGCCCTCTCTGTGAGGGCTGTGTAAGGCTCTGGCTTTGGTTCCTTTCCTCCCCACAGATCTGCATTTGATTTATGGCTGGAAAATCTCATGCACCAACTCAGTTACTATTTAATAAGGGACAGATTTCCCTCCCTGCTACACTGCCATTCCCTCTCCCATCTCTCTCACTGCTTAGCCTTCAACTCAAGTTCAACACAACACAGCAATTCCTTGTCCTCCAACATATTTCCATACCATCTATTCTTATGACATGCAACACGATTGTTCTGCCCAGCCTCAACATCTTTTTATACTCAGTTCTTTTTTCTCCATCATTGCATTTTGGGCAAGCTCTCTGATTCTTTCTGCATGACATCAATAGAAAACAGTCTGGTCCCAGCCATTCCCTTCCTAAAACTCTCTTCTAAGCTCTCACCCTTTATTTATATTATCACATTTTTTTTTTTAGCCTTGACAAAAGAATCAAGGCACCACCTATGGTAATTTAGAACACTGCCACAAACATTAGTTTTAGTATCATACTGGTCTTTTTCTTTCATACCACTGTGTCTCCCCAGTTCAGCACATGAAACAACAGATACACTCCTTCTGTAGCCAATCCCTTCATGGTCTGACTTCTCCCATTGTCTATCAGCATAATAATTCCTCTCTCAGCTCAGATATCATCCACCTGTTAAATTTTTACTCAAGCATTTCTGCACTTTCTCCCATGCTGCCATGACTGAAAGGAGCTGAGCATAAACAACTCATCACCTCATCCCACTCTTGCAATCTCTGGTCTGGCTTCTCTTGTCCATCGATATACCAGGGATAATTTCTTCACAGTCCACGGAAATCTCAGGCACAATCATGAACCTTTCTGTTAGCTGCATTTCTAAATGTCTAGTCTCAGAAGGATAAGCAACAGCAGAAAATTTAGTGAGCCCATGAGAGTATCATCCACAGGGGAGGAGGAAGGTACAGTAGGAAACAACTTAGCACCACTTGTCTTCAGCATTTCAGAGCAGGTGTGACACAGGGATTTACAATGAAAACTGCATTACTGTCAGGTTTTACCTTCCTAAAGCAAACACTATCCCTCACAAGCTATCAGCAAATAGAATGTAAATCTTGTTGTCATAAGTGAATAATTTATTAAATTGACACTATTACTAATAATTACAGATGATGTGCCTGTTTTTCACTCCTGACAAACAGGAAGCCAGCCATGTTTCCCATTTCAGCGACGATACACAAGGAACAATTCAAAGTGATGCTCGTCCCTGGCTGGCACGTATTCTTTACCATTTGAAGTTTATTTGATACAAATGAGGGTCTACAGAACCCTGCTGACATGAAGTCACAAAGAGCATATACATTTATGAATACTGCATTTACTGCACTCTGTATGCGATGTTTGTTAGGTCTTGGGGCTGAAATCACAGCTCTGAATCTATCTTGAAGATGTTAAGGATGCGTTGTGAGCTTTTGCTTTCTCTCCTCCTGCCCCCCAAACAAAACAAAACACCACCACAGACTTCATGGCTTTAATTATTAAGTTTATATTTTCTGTTTTATCTTAAATCCCATAATGGAAGCAACCAGATTTTTTTTCTGTCTCCTTGTTTCCTTGTTTCTTTTTTTTTTTTTTTTCTTTTCAGTAATAGTATACACTCTTGATGTAGGAAGGAAATGTGAAGACAGAACAATCCAGCTGGATTAGACATTTTTGAAACCTACTGCCAGCAGTGAGCTGTCAAAGCCAGCAATCAAATGTAACCCTGGCGAAAAAGAACTGGGGACTGCTGTGAGGAGATTTACTTAGAAGAAACTCTCAAATAGTGCTTTTATGTCCTGATTCTCCTCCCCTGAACCATTTTTACACCTGCTTGTTGTCTCCCTCACCTCCTTGAAGTTACACCTGGTTTACAGCCGGTGGTAGGAATACTTTCTCTATTCCAAAATTAACTATCGCACTTCTACGGCCTCAGTGAAGAACACCTTGACAAATACTTATTGTTCTCCTCCTAAATCTTAAAATCTGTGAAAATGTGGGGTAGCTATTAATACAGAGATCTCTACAATATGTCCAAGAGTAAAATGTCTTATTACCATTTTTTATTTTTCAGCTCAGAAGCTGACAAAAGAAGGATGTAACCAGAAGTCTGGAGGAAGGGTAAGAATTCACTATTCTGACCTTACTCTCACTTATCCACAAGACCATAATTATGCTTTATATTCCATCTTTTCACTGGAAAGCTGTTAATAAGCATAAGGACAACTTGGTAATAAGCACCATTAAAATTAAAAGACACAAGAAGATATTTTGCTATGGCAATGGAAAGGAAAGCAAGACAAAAGCCAAAGAACTGACTGGAACATGAACACAATTTAGGGAGTGAATCTGGGATATTGAAGAACAGGGTCTCAGACAACCAGTGGGGGATAAGCAAAGACCAAGGCTATGTTGACTAATTATTACAACAGCAAGATCCTCACATGGTACAAAAAAGGTCTTTCTGGATTAAAGGAGGAACAACTACAGAACAGGAGGGTAACATCTGAATTTTGGCCATCTAGGCTACCAACATGCCTGAGTCTTTCTCCACTATAAAATGAAAGTAATGCTACCTAATTATTTTCTAGCAATAGCATGAAGATGTATTGATTTATACCAGTTTTTAAGCTTTTAAGAAACCTCTGATTCTTGCAGAATCTGAATTTTACTGCAACAGTCAAGGCAAAAATAGAATTACAAGAGTGTCCAATTTGTGTGATATGAGTATTCTTTCTGTTGGATATAAAGTCACCCTGAAGATTGGAACATGAGGAGCTACAGAAGCCACTGTAGATCCACATAGTGGAAAAACTGATAGAAAATCAATTGAATAGTTTAGTTCTACAATTTGTGATTTGAAAACTCAGTACCACCTTAAACTTTAACCAGAAGAGAGAATTTATAGAATACTGGCTACTTTCCCTCTTTTAAATTGATCAGCCATTACAGTTAACAACCTTCCCACACCATAGAAATAAATAAAGAATGTTGTATCCATTCTAATTTAAAAACTCTTATCATCATTAAAAACACAGTTGATTTAGTCAGAAGTTCCATCTATTATGTGCTGTAATGATTTAATAGTGCCAATTAGATCTACAGTATTCCTAGAAATGGAGGAGTTGCAGCTGGAGCTCTGCAGACCAGTCAACCAATTTTCAAAGGATATTCAAAGGTCTGCACCACTCTATTCTAGGTAGAAGATTAAATTGTAAAGGAAAAAAGAAGCAGGATTTCAAAACAAGTATTCCAATATGACAAATAACTCTTTCCCTTGGCTTTGCTTTTGTAGAAAAGAGAAGCATTTCACCCTCCTATTCCATAAGTAGCTGGAAATGCTCTGCATATTTTAATAATGACATCAAATAACTTGCTAATTCAAGATACTTTAGCCAGCCATGTGTCCTAGTGAGAGACAATGCATGAGCCCTTTAAAGTATCTACAATACAGAATATGTTCCTTGATAATGTCATTAAGCCATGATGACATGTAGCAAGCAATTGCTGGCAAAGGTCAATAACCTGATCCATTTATACAACGAATGCCTGTTAAAACAGTGTTTAAAGAACAATCAAATGATTGATGACCATAAGCTCTGTGTTGGCCATGATGTGCTGGGTGCACACACGGCGTGCTCTGCAAGCACTCCACGTACCTCTGCTGCTGGGGAGAAAACTCTGCTCTGCCAGAATACAAACCAAAATGTTTAGACAAAAATGCTGATGACAGTAATTGAGCAAATAGAGGCCTGAAGATGCATTTGTGAGCACTGAGCACTAAAAATGGGATGCTGATCTAACTGAGTACAGCTCAGTTTGAAAATAAGGTGTCCTGGGCAAAACAGACTGCAAGCATCCTCTAAGCTCCATGTCATAGCCTGGAAAAAAAAAAAAAAATAAGAAGATACCATTCCATAGATCTCTATCACTGATTTTTAAAATTGTTAACTTTTAATTTTAACTGATGCATTAAAATGCAGCCTGATTTCATGCACATTACAATTTCGCCAGCTCAAAAGCGATTGTCAAAATTCACAGGCCCAATTTGTTGCGTTATTTAAAAAAAGCAGAGAAGGATCATTTCCAAAATATTTTTGTTGTTTTAATCTGTCAACAACCATCATTCTGTCAGCAGAGTGTGGCACACTTCTTAGAATTTAATACCCTTTTCTAAGCAGTAATTAACCTAACAGCTTCTTACAAGTCATTTCTCTGTCTCACCAGAAAAGCGTGGTGACCTGTGTGTTCTGTAGGACAGGAATGCTTCCCAAAATTGTCATATGGTTCCCACACAGAATTAATTCTGTCATTCTAAAGTGACCACATTTCACTTTTCACAAACAAGAATGATCTTGAAAGTCACCTATGTATATATATGATCATAGAAGTCATTAAATAAATATGATCCATCCAAAGCACTTGGTATTCTGTAACTGTAATGGTTCTGGCTTTCATGAGATAAACATGTTGGGACCACATTGTGCTGCTGAAGTACACCCTTCAATTAAAGAGCATTTCTGCACACAAGCCAGTTTCTCATGGAGGTGTTGATTATAAGTGGCATTCATCAGAATCAATGGTATAAAAATAAGCTCCCTGCCATTTTGCTGCATCCAAAAACAGGTGTGGCCTGAGCTTTATTAGGTGCCCAGACAAAACGACACACAAGGACTGTATCTCGGCATGAGTCACAAAGCAAAATTACAGTTCTGTGCTGCACTTGTGAGACTCCCTAAAATATGTTTCCCAAGTCAGGGGCAGCAGTCAGTGTTGTTGGTAAGCGCCGTCAGGAACTGGATCCGCCCCTTCCCGGGCCCTGAAGAACTCCTGCATCATGGTACAACAGTCAGACACGTTCCATGACTGTTCCTAGAGCTCCACCTTTCCTACAAAAGTGCAATTTCTGCATGGCACAGTGAGCAACGTTATACTGGAATTATATTTAAAAGCATTCATATGAAGAGTCATCACTTCTTCCCCAGTAATCTCCCACCAGCCACAAAAACAGCTGAAATAGAGCAGAAAACAGTTAAAGCCACAGTGAGTTACACATTGATGACTTTTCCATCTCTCCCTCAGCGCAGATGGAAGTTCAGTCTGCTCCTTAACACACATGTGCCAAACAACTGATAAAAATGGATGCCAAATACTCCAAAGCTCTTTAAATTTTGGAAGCTAGCATCAACTGACCTACTAAAGGAATCTATCCTGTTTCCATCCTTTTTGGGTCTGTACTTGAAGCCTCTTCTGCCTACATTGTTTTAACCACACATACCAGGATGGATTTTTCCCCACAAGGCTTTACAGGCACACCACAATTTTCACTCCAATTGTCCAAAAATCTTTCATCAAGCCAGTGTGTTTCCCATGTCCCTCCACTAGAAATTTTCATCTTCCTTCTGACTCTGTGAAAGAAATCAACCTATTTCCCATTTTCCATGACACAATCCCATTTCTTCCCTTCCACTATTGTCCTCCTGCCAGGTTTTTCCCACCAGCTCCTCTTGTGTCCTCCTCTATCTTGTCAACCATCAGGTGAATGCAACACTGGAGCCTGATGATTTCATTATGAACTGACAAAGTCAAAGACTTGTCATTCACAGATTGGGAATGGAGACATGGGAATGTTATGGTTCTTCCGAAAGTCAGAATTAATTAGTGAGACAAAGGTGTATCTCCTGACTTCTAGTTTCTTAGGAGAGAACATTGGAACATTTAGCTTGTTCAAGAAGGGGGAAAAAGCATCATTCTCAGGTGCTAAGAACCTTCCACTCCACATTCTTATATGTTCTTCTAAGATGCTGAAAGAAGTGAGGTTTTCTTTTTCTAGTGTTTCTGGGACAGAAGTCAGTACCTTTGAATTTTGCCTCCTTAATAGGGGGGGCAAGCCCAAGCTGGGGCCCAGAGCTGCAGGGGTAGGAGCTTAGAACAGACCAAGAACAGCTCAGAGACTTGCAGTGAAGGCAAGCATTCTATAGGAGGATGTGTTTAGATGATTCTTAACTTCTCTCTACATTAAAGAGCACTACATTTTGTTGGGTTTGATTTCCTCCCCGCTCTCTTTGGCCTAGGGAAAAATCCACCTTCACTTTATTAATAGTGAATTCAAATGGTTTTTCTGCTGCAATTTAACAACTTTTTTTTTTCCCCTGCACAGAGACAAGATAGTCTTCTCTCCTGAACCCTTCAACATATTTGTTCTGCATTATTTTTTCATTCGCAGTTATCCCGGAGGCTCTCAATGTTTAAATAGCTCCCTCCTTCCCATGTAAAGCTGTGCACTAATATCGATCAACTTAGGCTGGGAGTTACTATAAGGCATTTTTCAATAATCAGCCAAGCTGTTCAGAGAGTGTCTTGGATATAACCCTCAGGTAAACAGCACAATACACAAGGAACTTCCACTCAGCAAGCACATCTTTGCAGTCTCGAGGCTGGCTGCCAGTGCTTCACCAGACAAAGAACTCGATTCTGACTTTCTACTCTGCAGGTCAGAGGAGAAGTTATATTAGCTGAGGATGTCTTTATCCTTATGCACAGCATTTAAGTTTCTTAGTACACTTGTATATTTAAAGATCTCACAGTCATGTGTCCTTCAAGTAAGGGGCCAGGAAGTAAATAAGCTTTTAATGATTATCAATTTACTTTTTAATAAAAAAAAATAAACACAAATAAAATCTCATTCATCTAAGAAGACAAAGGCGTGGCTGTGCAAGAATTTTAGGTATTAACTAGGTGAAAACATCTTTATCAGTGAACCCTCACATGGCTGAGGGGAGAGGAAGAAGAAAATAATTTTCAGTTAAGCAATGAAAAATAAATAATAGGAAAAGGATGATACACACGAACAATAAG
>VYXF01002939.1:189836-257336 GCA_013397295.1 Polioptila caerulea
AACCCACTAGAAGGAATCCCCTACCGCCTCCACAATAAAGTCAGTCAGAGGCAAGGTTCTTTCTCACAGATCTTATCCCTCTAAGCCATCAGACTGACTAAACCACTATCCTTTGATCAATAGGCAGCTAAGTGGGAATTTTCAAAAAAACCTCTAAGCAAAATAAAGTTGCTTCCTTATTACACATAGGTTTTACTCCCTCAAACTAGAAGAGTGGTGGGATTTCTTTTTTATTATTTTTTTTTATTTTTTTGTTCAAAACTTGTTCAGTCTGGATCCAAGATGGATCCCATCCAGACAGAGAAAGCACTGAGAATAAGAGAGTATTTACTACCACTGAAAATGGTGATTGCATCAAAGGCTCAGCAAAGTGGCCAACTATGAGAAATCGTGAGCCATACACCAAATTTCACCATTTGTTTACAGTTAAATGCATGTTTAAAAAGGGTGTCTAATTAACTGTCTCTCAATGTAAATGTATGATATGTTTAATTAAAGGGATGTGAATAAAAACAGTGGTTCCACCTGCAGCATAAATGGGGACTGATTCTTTGAGCTCTATTTTTAAGCTGTCCACAGTGTCAAAAAAAAGAGTTTTACGTGTGCGACTCAGTTTGGACATTGGATTTCTGAGATCCTATTAGAGCAATCACCAAGTGTTAAAAAGCCAAAACATCTTCTCAGAGACCACTGCCAGACAGCAAAGAAAATGACTCTCTAATAAAATTGGATCAATTTTCTAGCTAACCTGTCCCAAGCGGGAACAACATAAGACAGGTTCCCAGAGAGTCAGCATTAATGATGGGTCCATGCAATGAATATCATATGCTTCCCTGGACATAACAAAACTGCCTGGGGCAACTTCCATATGAGGGCTGGACTGCAAGTTATCTGTCTTGCTGCTTTCCCTTTCCTAAGCTAGCTCCTAGGCTTTTTTCTTTTTCTGAAAGAGGCAAGATGTCTCACTGTGCTTAACTGTGGCACAGAGTATGTGTTTAAACATATGGAAAAAAAGAACTGATTTATTTAGTGTAGCTGAGACTCTTAAGAGAGCTGGGTTCAGTTCCTGTCTCTGGAGGCAAGGCACAGCCTGACCCTTGGGAGGTAACTCTGGATTGCTTTTACCTGATCTTCAGCAGCCCACGCTGCTGGGCTCTCAGCAAACATCAAGTCCACATCAGCCTGAGGTTTCACAGCCCTCCTTACACTCTCAGTCTCTTCTGGACTCACCAGGTTAGGTTCAACACCATAAAGACAACCATTACCCTATTTTCCACATAAGGGTTTTTGGGCAGGCAGAGGATGCTCATGTGTTCCTATGAAATCTGGGACAGGCAGCATCCAAACTGCTCAAACCCTAACTGAGATAACAATAACAATATCCCTGGACATAGGGATGTTGAGGTTAAATTGTCAGAGGCAAGTGATACATGCCACTAGACAGGTCAGACTCATTATTTTGAAAAAAAAGCATATTGATCTCAAAATACTTGAGGTAGGATAAAGGAGAATTTTTGCACTTAAAAACCCACATGCAGGATTTAAGTTCCAGGTATCACATAATCAGCTACACTGTTGAATATGACTGCAGCATGTATGAACATCTGACTAAAGCATCTATCACTTATAATATTTATATTAAGTGAGTTTAGATTGTTCAAAAGCATTTCCATCCAGCTTTTCACCTACTAAAGACAATATTTAAAGAACAATATTTAGAACAAAATCTATTGTGTCTTTTGCAACCATTTTCATTGAAGAATAGTACTCCAGTGCAGTCTCAAATCCTGACAAAACCAAAAAAACAAACCAAAACAGCCCAAGAGACAAAAACTGCTATTTCAAATACACTTCCACTATTTGCTTCTTCAAATCTCAATTATTTTTCATGAAAGGAAACCTTTTTGCACACAAAAAGGGCTGGGCAACATTTCTTTTCTCTGTTAAGAGTACTCTGCTGACTTTTTTTCAATTAAGTTTTCATTATAGCAATTTTTAATTTTTTTACTTTTGCAATGATCCTTATCTATATTACAAAGAACAGATATAATTTAATTTGCAGATAAATATTCCTCCACTGCATCAGCATACTAAGAAACATGAAAATAAAGAGACATACTAGAGAAACCCCAGCTGTGCTGTCTTATGCAATGCAACAGGAATATTTCAACCTTGAAGTAACAAATATGCCTTTTATTTCCAAAGCATTATCAATAATACTACAGCAGAAAACTAAGTTTGGCATCTATACTTGGCAGTTAAACACAGGCAGGTAGTAGAACTGCACTTTAAAAATAAATATCATGAAAGCAAAAAATTGGTAGAGTACATCATCTGCACACCTTAATTGCTATTCATGTGACCCTAGTGGTTTAGTAACCTTAGTTTCAAATTATTACAAATTCTATATACATATGGGGCTTAAAATACGTTTTCAACAAATAATTTCACAAGTTGGCACAAAATCCAGCTTCCCTCTGCCATCAGAAAAGCTGGTCTTGTGCTCACAGTGCTGCCTTTGAACTTGGAGAACTGGGTTTTACTCCTCATTCTGACACATGTCTGAGAAAGTAATTTAATTATGTCCTTCCTAACATGGGGCTTATAATTTCTCTCTCTTGCCTGGTGACATTGTTAATACTGGGAACAGGGGCTGCCTCTCGTGCTGGGTTTGTGCAGTGGGACCAGGTCATGATGCTGCAGAGGCACAGAACTCCTGGGGGTACTTGCTGGACACCCACCTGCCTCTGTGACCCTGACCCACCATACCTAACACACAGCAGCCTCATCTTAGTAATTCTTTATTAAATTCCTGCAAAGAATGGGAACTAAGTACAAGAACTACCTTAGTGCAATTAGTCAGAAATTTAGTTTTAACAAGCAAGCATTTAAAATACAAAAGCATTATAAAGTCATCTAATCTCTTTCCCCAGTTGAACTTTCCACTTGACAGTGAAAGACACAGGGATATGAAACTGAGAAGCACAGGTTAAGCTATGCTTCATTATTCTACAGCATATCAGTCCAGCCCCTGAGCAACATGTACATTAAATGCTTAAGAGAGTGATGGAAGCCCTGTGGATCTTTACATCTCATCTGTGCACTTTCAGTCCTAGGCCAAACAGCACAGGTAAGAACTACGACATGATTTACTTGTTTCTTGCTTTATTTTACAAAGAGAAACCAGCAATCCAGCTAAGAGGAGGCACTGCTTTACAGATAATGCTGGGGATCACCAGAAGTCTGTAAAAGACACAAATTGATGACAAAGCACAGGGAAAGAGTGGTAATTAGAAATATATTAAAGCACGGGGCAGCAGGGGTTAATGTACTTGCCTTTCAACACCACAGTATTAATAAAACCACATGGCAGGGTAAGTTAGTTTGTACTTCTCCTGCTAACACAGCTCAAAATCTGCCTGAGGATTTGAAGGGCAAAAGGTCTCAGGACCTTCCCAGCTGCAGGAGATGCCCACCCCAGCCCTTCAGCACCGTGCTCTGCTCCAGCCAGTGTTCAGAGCTTTCCTTTCAGAAGAGCCTTTCAGATTTTGCACACAGAAGAAACAGGTCGTGCAGGAGATTCACCGCGCTTTAAGCTCGTGCAGATGCTTGAAAACAAGCAACAGCTTAAACCAAATCCTGCCCAGGAATCAATGCTAACTAATCCCAGAGTCCCCTCTTCCCATCCCTGTGGAGGGCACGGAAGAAATCCCCCAGCCAGGCCAGCCTGTAGCCAACGGCTGCATTCCCACCTGGAAAGCTTGGGTTTGGTTTCCATTTGAGTCGATCTCTCCCTAGGTTAGAGGGGGAGAGGAGAATGATTTAATGCTGCTCAACAGCAGCAGCCCCTTTGGGCAAAGTAAGCATGGATGGGGTCCAGCCAGAGAAGGGGGGAGTCAGAAAGGTTCTGACTGTGAAGACATTCATGCGACCCAGGGCAGAAAGAGATTGTACTCATCACATGAAATGTGAACTAAATGAATGCCCAGGAAACTCTGGTCTGTATTTTTAAAAAATCTACTTCATGCATCAAATTATCTACCAAACCATCTACTTATTTGTCTTTAATGACTAGTATGAAAACAGCTATCTTTTCTCAAGTGCCTTGTAAATTGAATGACCCTCCTATAAAAACCCACTGGATTTATAGTGTTAAAAGCCAAAGTCCCAGAACCGTACCTCTGTTTACTTGAGAAGTATAAACCATTACCCAGAAAACAGAGAGGCCTTTTACAGAGACTGGAAAACAAATGGTTTAAAAGCATTAAGATCTACATATCTTTCCTTCCCATACATTCAAGGCCATCAATCATACGTAATCCAGAACATACGAGGTGCAAAAGTGCTAAAAAGGGCCCATTAAAATACAAGCCTTTCCAGGTGTACCACCCAATCACCAGAACTGAACACAGAGCAAAACCAGCTCCCACTTACACACACAATACCATTAGAGGCAATTTATCATGTCTTCTTAAAGTGATATATAGCACGTTATGAAATTGCTCATTAACTCTCCCAGCTAAAGCCCAGCTTGCCCCCATGTACTTAAGTGACTGTAATTGGCATTTCAGAGACCTTGGCTTAGAATTCACTCTTATTTACAAAGCTCTATAATCAACAAAGTTCTATAATCAACTAATGAGAAAGCTTCTAGCAATATCAGTAAGTTCATTTTTTCTGAGTGAGTTTGGCTTATTATGCAATGCAATGGTTCCTTTTCAGTCCCCAAACAGACAATATTTGAATTAATTTCTTCTTCCCCTTTCCCATTCTCCCTTCAAGAAGACCTATAAAAGCCTAAACCCATACAAGCCATGCCTTTACTAAAGTTACAAAAAACTCCTTCATTAAAATACCATTGTAATAAGTGTAGAGCCACAGAAACATATTTTTTTTAATGAGAAAGACAAAACATTCTCACAAATATCCAAGATGATGATTGTAATCATCCTACCACGTAAGTATCATTAGTCACAAAGATCTGCATTTACAAAGCATTTCAGCACATGCTTAAACTCCAGCATATGTTTAAGTCCTGCTGCCTCCAAAGGGACTTATGTGCACGTCTGGCTAAGGGCCAGACAGCCAACTTCACTTATCAGCACATGAGCAGTTTCACACCCATGCTTTGCAGGATGACTTCCAGCCAAAGGTCTCAATAGCCTTCCCATGGGAAGACAAGTGTCACTGTCTTGTTCAGCTGGATGACAAAGAGACATGGGGTTTGGCCAGCTCAGAGCCTCTCCCTAGCACTGTGCCAGAGCCAGGAATTAAATCTTTCTGATGAAACTTGAGCAACCCCAAATGGTTCCCCATCTATGAGACCTCTCCTGACTCAATCAGGATTCAAGATCTGCTGTATTTGCTTTGTCTGCTCTGCACTGGCAAGCACAGGGCTGATGCTCACAACAGCCACAATACTGTCCTGGAAAACAAAGTTCTGGTGGAGGAGCCATGCAGCAGCTCAGCTGCTGGACATCCAAGGCAATGCTAATAGACCCAGCTTTGTCTGCCCAAACCTACACTCGAGAAAAAATATTCCAGCACAAGCTGATATTCCCAGACTGGCTTAGAAGTCCTCATCTCTGGTTTGTTTGACTACTTCCAGTTCCAGATTCTACTCATCATTACCGTGCCTTGAAATTACAGCAAACATTTTCTTTTTCTTTTTAATTTCATCCCATTTCTTCTACTTTTCTGAGAGAAAATGACAAGGTTCACTGTCACAGGCAGAAATACACAGAAATGCATCACAAAAGAGATGCTTCTACTGAAGGTGGAAAATGAAGCTCAGCAGGCAAAAGTCAGTGAGAAGGCAATTCCCTCTGAGAGTGTCTGTTGCTTTACGGGTTAATACAGAGGTCCTCAAACCATTCCATAATTGCATCACTTCTTAATATAAGAGAGGCTTGCTGACACCTTTCCATTTGCAGCTGTCTGGACCACCTGCCCTCCCCATTTGCAACCACATTACATCCTTGTGACACCCTAGAAGAGCAATGTCTGCTTAGTGATCTATTTTATTTTACCTTGTGGCAATTTAGCAGACTGAAACAAGAGCAAGGGCCAGCTCCTCACTGCACACAATTAGCTATGCAAGAAGTGATTTTTAGGAAGAAAGTGAAAACTTTAGTTACTGCAATTTATTTGACTCCTTGGCACAGACAGAGCCCTTGCCCAGCCCTGTGCTGCGGTATCTGCATGGCACAGTGCCCACCTCTGCTGTGACTGCTCATGGGCACTCACCCAGGCCAGGGCAACATGTGACACACTAATAAGCCCAGTGCACTCAGCGTAGGAGTCCCTGTGGATGGCTTGAGAAGGACAGGACACAAATGATGGCAAATTAAAGTAAGTTTTGCCAACAGGAGCATAGCCCCGTCATTGCCCCTTTAACTGTTCTAAGCCCAATTCTAAACCGATCCCTTTTGACACTAAAAGATACAAAGATATCAAAACCATCCCAAATCACTTGGAGAGTATCCTGAATGGCTCATTCACAAATTAATTGCAGTATGCCATCCTTTGTAGTTCACAGTCTATTGTTACTGCCAGGTGCAC
Organism: Polioptila caerulea; assembly: GCA_013397295.1. Lineage (NCBI taxonomy): Eukaryota > Metazoa > Chordata > Aves > Passeriformes > Certhiidae > Polioptila > Polioptila caerulea. The sequence continues at coordinate 196,398 of VYXF01002939.1, forward strand.
TGGCAAAGGCAGTATTTGCCTCATGCTTTAGGCAGCATTTCTCCCAGTAGAGGACATTTTCCTCTAGTGACAGTAATACAAGATTTAGAAGGTAGGCTCAAACAAAATAGGAGCAATACTGTCCTAAGGATCACAAAATACACTTGGATAAAGCCCATTCCAGACCCTAACAGCTGAAAACCAACAGAGATCACAACTATCTCTAGGAGAAACTGTCTGATACACTAGTCCTTACCAAAATTAGAAAAAAAAAAAAAAAGCAAGACTAAGAGGCAGAGTGATTTGACCAGGATCACTTCGGATGCCTGTGACAGAGATGCAAACTGAACATAGCTCTTTGTGACCAAATACAGCTCTCTGCCTTGTAACTACAAAAACACCTTCTCATTCTGACTGCCTGTATTTAGGAACTTAATAATGCTGTGCTCGTTTTGGCTGTGATAGTGTTAATTTTCTTCATAGTAGCTGGTATGGGACTGTTTGGGATTTGGGCTGGAAACAGTGTTGATACTACAGAGATGTTTTTGTTATTGCAAACCCCCAGGAGGGACTGCATAATATGGAGCAGTGTTTGGCAGGTGCTGGCCAGGGCCCAGCATAGTGCAAAAAGTTTCACCACCCCTGGAAATGTTCAGAAAACATATGGATGTGACACTGGGGGACATGGGTTAGCAGTGAACATGTGGGCAGTACTAGGGTAGTGGTTATACTTGATGATCTTAAAGGTCTTTTCCAGCATTAAGGATTCTGTGATTCTAAGTTGGGCCTCCTTGGAATGGCCATAGCACTTCTTTCCCCCAAGCATTCTATCACTTCATCGGGATCCTGTAATTGTTCAGGAATAAAGTTCCAGATCATTGCAGGTAAGAAATTCTCTAGACACCTGCCTGTATTCTCCCACATGCTGTGCCACTCATTGCCACCCCCTCACAAAGCCTGGGCCATATTCCTAAAGGGCTTGTTAACCTTAGACAGAACCAAAGCATTACTCCTAGGAAATACCAATAGAAGTATTTTAACTACCCAAGGATGTTCAAGGTACTGAAAGGTCTTGTAAAGAGAGAGGAAAACATCACAGAGAAAGGTAGCAAAGGTGCCATTCTGTAATTACTCCACAAAAACAAAACAAAAAACAAAATTTCTAAGCAAAAGAATTACAATTCCCACTTGTCTGCATGAGATGGTACCCAGGGTACAGTAGTGGCTATAGTACAAAGCTCAAATACCAGATTAAGCTTAGGTCAGTGTTTTAACAACACATCTTCCAGACAAAACATCACTAATCACTACAGAGCACAGCAAAACGAAAAGCCAACACCAATCTTTAACACGTACAGCGAAAAAAACCCACATGGATCAGATAAACTAATATCAAGAACAGATGAATCAATATCATGACCCACAACCATTAACAGACATAAATCAGTTCTAATATGCTCTGGTCAATCTGTTATTATCTCAAACCCTTTGAGCCCCACATTGGGTCCCAAAGAGGACTGCCATGGTTTAACCCCAACTGGCAACTCAGCCCCACACAGCCACTTGCTCACTTCCCTCCTGGTGGGATGTGGGAGAGAATCAGGAGACATGAGAAAACTCAGGGATTGTAATAAAGACAGTTTAATAGGGAAAGCAAAAGCCACACACACGAGCAAAGCAAAACAAGGGATTGATTCATGGCCTCCCATGGGCAGCCAGGTGTTCAGGCATCTCCAGGAGAGCAGGGCTCTATTGTGTGTAATGGCCACTTGGGAAGACAAACACAGCTCTAAATGTCTTCCCTTCCTTCTCCTCCCCCAGCTTTATGAGCAGAGCATGATAACATAAGACATGGAATATTCCTGTGGTCAGCTGGGGTCAGCTGTCCTGGCTCTGACCACAAGTTTTTGTGGCCCCCCCAGCCTGCTCACTGGTGAGGAGCAGAAAAGACCTAATACTGTGTAAACTCTGCTAAGCAATAATGGAAACACCTCCATATTGTCAAGACTGTTTCCAGCAGAAATCCAAAACACACTCCCATACCACCATAAAGATAATCAACTTTATCTCAGACAAAACAACATACAACAAGTTAAGATGTTGATGTATTCAAAGGGTAAGTAAGAACAGACTTAATATTGAAGATAGGAAAAAAATCACATAGATATATAAAAATCTAAGAACTCAATATATTTATTGCCTCTGACTTTTCACTCCTTTTGTGCTCCCATGGCCTGTCTGACAGTGCAGTGTGTCCTCAGGAAACACACACACTTCCTTGTGTGACCAGAACAAAGGGCTTCCCCCCATGACACAGCAGCCCACAAGACAGGTAAGTCTTAACACGGTTGCAGAATTAGAAAACACCAGTCTTATTGTGTCCAGAGAAGTAAGCATTTTTCTGTACAGCTTTTGAGATTGTTCTTGGATGCTTCTCAAAGCAATTCCATTGCTGCTGTAATAACACATCTCCCAACAAAAAAGTTTCCTTGCCAAGACTAAGTATGAGGACAGGAAACTAATGACTCGCTGAAGGTCTCCTAAAAAAACACACTTCAGGTTATTGGAAATATTTTCTCACTTAAATACTGGTGTGAATTTTCAATATTTCTCCTTCCAAAATAATGTGCCACCCTAAGGCTAATGGATTAGGATGCACACAGTATTTCATCCTGCTCAAGACTTTTCTAAGCATCTTGGAGTCTTCAAGCAAACCTTGTCTCGTCCCAAGTATCAGAAAGGCCAAAGAACAACTATTTTCAATACATCCCTTTTGGATGTTTATTTAAGTCTTTAAATGTGGTAAAACTCATGCTGAATGAGTATCTCAAGACTGTCAGAACTCCACTTAATGTGTAGCTTTGCCAGAAAACGTCAAGCATGCTGGTGGTGTAGTCAAGATCCTTCCTTCTCCAGATGAGGAGCATACGTGTAGCTGCTCTCCTCCTTCTGCCACAGTGCACATCAGTCAAAAATACAAATAACACAACAAAATTAGTAACACAAATCTGCTTCCTAGTTCATTGCAATGAAATGTGAACAACATACTTTCACTCTAATTCTTACCTGATGTTCTTCAGCAATAGCTCTGTACAAAGACGTGAGAATCCTTATTTCCAATTTCCAGATAAGGAAATGGAGGTAAAAAGAAAGAAACTGGCATGGCAAAGCACTCATTTGCTATAAGCAGAGCCAAGAAATTAACTTCAATTTTATGAATCATATTTCTAGGGGCCTGTTTGTTATACTACACTCAGAGATATTTTCCCTTAAAAATATCAACATCATTTTTCATATCAAATTAATGTACTCTAAGATTTTGATACATATTGAAAAAGTAATTTTAAAAAGTAAAATTCAAACATTCCTCTTGTACAGCACACTGCCAAACATTTTTATAATGTTACTGTGTCATACTCCTGCAATCCAGGGATCTTATGCTCTGGAATTTATGCTCTATTATCTTTTTTCCACAGTGCTGTACAAAACCCGAGTCCATGGACTCAGTTTAATTTCAAAGCCTGTGCAGTTGGCTTCTATAAAGCATGTTTCTGAAGGACTTGAGAACTGAGACTGAGATGTAAAATCATGGGAATTAAAAAAAAATAAGAAAATAAATTAAAAGCTGTATGATTTCAAATGATGTCCCCTTAAAGCTTTGAAATACTCCTCTAATGCAAGACCATGAATTACATGAAGTCTCTGATGTCCCCATCCAGATATCTGGCCACGACTTACAGGATGCTCTTCTCCCAGAGAGCCTTTTAGCACTTAAACTTTCACCATAAGGAACAAATGACCACTTTAGTTCCACACACATTGGACAATTTGAAACCAGATCTTATGCAGCATCGACTCCAAGCACCCTTGTCTTTCTCAGTTTCTGACTTCCAACACAAGCCAGTTTTGCATCCAGCCTGTGAGCTTCTTATTTTACCTTTGAACTCAGAGAAAAATAACTTTTTTCAAGAATCCAGCACTGCCAGCTGGATCTCTCCCACATCACTCATTCTTCCTTCTGACACCATAGACCCATGTAAGTTTTACTACGATATCTATCAATATTTTGTAATTTGTTTACTCAGGACAGCTCAACTGATGGAGCATCTGTTTTTCAGCAAGGTCTTCCTCTTGTTACCCAATTTTCCAGCTGGATTGACAGAGGCACAAAGAAGTCAAGTGACCTGCCTGGGCCAGGCAGTGTCGGTGGCTTGGAACAGATTGGAGCCCACGATCTCCTGTCTCCGGACCCTGCACCAGACCACGCTCCCTTTTACAAGTTCTGCACTAGAGATAAATTGTGTCCACTTTCCTACTTATTGTCTTGTTTCATAGTAATCCCCCAGTTTCGTTTATATGTTGTTTCACTTCTGAATGTGGGTTTAAGTTGTTTGGAGGTCACTGAAATAAAAAAAATGAAGCATTCAAGCCAAATTTTTCAGTGCTCTGGTCTCCTTCTCTTGAACTCAATGATCTGGCAAACATTTCTACATCAGGTGTTCATATTTCCTCTATAACTTCCTTCAGGAAGAAGGAATGCAACTCATTTGCCACTTGTGCTTTGTCAAATTCTAATTGTTATTAATTTTGCAGCTAACCACTTCCAGGCTATTTGCAGCTTCATTTATCATGGGATTTCTATTCCCATCACACAAATACAACCTACAATTATTACACAAGTAAAGATGCTTGTACAGACCTGGCCTTACTACTGTGTACTTTCCACTTTTAACTTTATAACTTTCAGGCTATAAACATGAAATTCCCGTTTTATTTACTAGAGACCAGAAGCTAAAGAACTCCAAGGCCAATTGGCTTTTCTGAGACCTTTAATAATTTTCTTGGGCTTTCTCAATCTCACTTGGAGTGTTTGCAAAACTGTGAGTTTCCTACTTTATACAATTAAACTGAAAGTAAACTGGTAAAGGTTTGCAAAGATGGAAATTGTTAAAAAGCTATTCCACTGGGGGCATTTGCTTCCTAATATAGCCTCATTTTTAAATTCCAGCTGAACCACACTTTGTTTCAGACCCAAAATGGGTTTGCAAAGGTACACATGCTTTTTATCTCCAACAGGAATGTACTACTAGAGCACTGCTGAATAACTTCCTTTAAGCTCTACTTTTTTGAATAAACCCACTGACCTAACATCTTAAATTCCATTTGTATTTCAAACCAAGGATTATGAGAACAAAGGGAGCTTAATATTACTATTTCAATGGTATTTCAGAAAAAAAGTACATACATAATGGTACCTTGGTTATTCATTAAGCCAAATCTTTACTAAGTCTCAAAATAACCTTTTGTTTCATAAATGGTAAGGTTTTTTTCCTTGAGAATAATTGGATGCTCTATTACTAGGCAATGAAATATCTGATTTGAGGCAAGCAGATGTAGGAGGTAGACGTCTGGCTATGATATATCAAAGTTTACTTCAGAAACAGTGTATTCTACCTGAAAGTGCAAATGCCCTTTCTGTTACCGTCAAATTCGCTTTCATAATCACATTGGCTTCTCTAGAAAAAACCTATTTGCTAAATTTGTATCCTTATTTTTTCTATTTCATTCGAGAACAAATATTTACATCAGTAGGACCAAAGCCAACTTAAATTGCTCAAAACAACCCCTTCATGCTAAGCCTACTTGCTCTCCTTTCACTCACAACATAATGCATACTTACACATCTACATGTAATCCATAAATACCACACACAGTTCATTTCCTTTAGTGAAATTCTGCCAACACCTGACCATTCATTTATGATTCCTGTTATCATGGTTTTCCTTAAACTCTTTTATCTATGTCCCTAATGACATTGTCATGTAGTTGTCCAGTTTATCAAGCTCACTTAAACCCTCCAAACACACTGCTTCTAGCAGGGAATTTTTACCTGTCAGGTGGATGGACAAGAATTCTCACCAAAGTCACTCATCCCTAATTCTCGTGTCTCCACAGAGGCAGTTTCTGAAAAAGCACAGCTTCTATTCAAGAATGCTGAATTCCAGAAGGACCCTCTCAGCCCACCTTTACACACACTGCAGGTTTGCCTGTGCCTTCAGTAGGGTTCTCTTGTTAATATTTCCATAAACCACAGGAGTCCTGACACCACCACACTTCACAGGTTAGGGGACATGAAAGGGTCTGGATCCACAGCACTCAAAGGCAAGGCAAATACTCCATAGTGCATCCCAAAAGAGATATTTTTAGGTACTTCTGTGATTAGAGAACTGTACTTTTGGGTGCACAATGCTCTCTCTACACCTCACATTTCTACTTTGAGGGCTGTGACAAGAACTGCTGAGTATTAGGTGAATATCTACCTATTTCTACATCCCCCTTATACTTTAAAGATTATGGGTAAGGGGTCTTTGTGTCTTGTGAGAAAACAAAGCAAATCATAAATGCTTTTCTTTGGGCAAGAGGTGCTCAGGGAGTGACTGCTAACTTTCATTCTTTTGAGAGACAAAAGGAAGGCAGGGTTCAATTAATAGGCATATAAAGAGTGGGTGGCATGGCTGGGTGTGTAGTTCTTTCTTCCCAGAAGCAAGGTTATTCAGTAGCTAGACAGACATGTAAAGGCTGGTTATGATACTATAAAGGCACCAGGGCTCCTGCAGAGGTAGAATTACAGGGTTAGCGTGCAAAGAAAGTAGGCCCAGAAGGACATGAGGTATTTAGGAGGAAGCAAGGGTGTAAATGCTATTTTGGATTTTGTTTTAGAATTCTTGGAACCAAAGAGGAGACTAAAATGAAAAAATGCTTCAGGGTGAGAGCTTTCCATAAGAGCCAATTCTGAATGCAATTTTAATTTGAGGTGGCTCAAGTACTGACGAAATACAGCAAGCTTAGAGCATGAGTTAAAAATAATGAATAATGTAACACATGCTGAAAAATGCATCTATTCTGTTGTTTTAGACACTGTGCAAACATTTGCACTTTTCACTTCTTCAAAATCCTTCTTTCCTGTGGCTAAACCTCTAAGATCAGAAACATTGTGAATAACAATATTAGCCAGAAACTCTATGATACTTAAGATCAAGGTAGATGTGATAATTCTTCAGTTGGACACTTGGTTTCTTTGGAGCAGAATCACTCTCAAACCTCCTCACTGATGTGTAATTGTAGTTATTCAGTCTAACTAGGTTAATCATACTTTATCCAAGGGATAAAAAGTTAGTCCCTGCCTTAAACAGCTTCCTTGACAAGTTGGGAAATGTAGGCACAGAAAGACTGGGAAACTTTATGCACAATAATGAGAAGCTTCATAGTAGATCTAGAAATTATTTTGAAATGATTTTGTCAAGATGCAGGCCTTAATTCTTTTTCCCTGGTATCTAGAGTCATATTATTCAAGATACCCTCAATGGGGTCAGTCTTGCATCTATGGGAGACCTGTGCTCCTTGTGCTCCTTTGGATTGGCAAAAAGATGGGAGATGCCCTGTGCTATCTCAAGTGGCCTCAGTTCTGTACTGCTGGGCAACCCAGTTGTGCCTTCAAATCTGCCCAGTCCTTTTCCATTTAGTTCACAGAACTAACCCACCCCATTACTCATGTGGTTTGTTTGAGCCTAGAGAAACTTGTCTAGAACTTTGTCCTTAAGTATTTACTAGGCCCAACAATGTTATTTACAAAAATCAAGTGTAACATGTTCTTGTTAAAAGCTTGACCACATAATCCCTGATACTCATCCTTCTAACCTATTGCATGTGCACCAACCATAGATTCATTACTTCACTTTAATTCTCTCTGTTCCAGGATTAATGAATCAGTGAAGAAGATGCTGAGACTCCACGCCACATTTGGGGTTAGATTTCATGATCTCTAAAAGTCCTTTCCAACTTAAACCATTCTACAATTCTATAATATTTGCATTCAGACCTTGATTTTTACATCAACAATTGAAGAAAACTAACTTCTAAATAAAACCAGCAACATTAATAACACTGGGAAATTAATTCATAGCCTCACACCTTGCCTGCAATTGTGCATACACTGAACCATTCTCAGACATCCCAAATGATTTGAAAAATGGCTTGACAAAGGCAGCAAAGCTCAAAACTTTTAGCTGGTAAGGACTGGTTTGTCCCCACTATCTTCAATGCAAAACTGACAATTACAGTAGATGAAGATCCAGTCCAGTCTCCTCTCCTAAAAAATTTTCACTCTTCAAAATGCATTGGTGTAGGCAGCTATTTCTGCAGATCCAAACCCTTGCATTCAAGATGCTCAGAGACTTTATATCTCCTGCTAATGTATTCCTTGGGGAAGTTACTATCCCCTAAGCCCCCCATAGTTGTTGTTAGGAAATCATTAACCCACAGCTCTTTTCAACTCTTGGTAATTACGATGTTAAAAAAAGAGAAAGTTTTGCTGCTAACAGTTGCAACAATGTATTTGTTTGCCACATGCAATGGAAATCTGATAGACAATATCTGTGCACTCCATCTGTTACACTGGATTGATCCGCTGATGAGATTCTTTTTAGAAACCTGCTTACCCCTGCTGGTGCTGCAAGCTTGAAAGAGAAAAAACACTTTCTTCTCCTTGTTCTCCTGTGTGGTGGTCGACCCTGTCTTCCTCTCCATTAGAACCCATCCTGCTGCCACAGATCTCACAGGATTTATATTGTTTTGATTCCTTTCAAACACTGTCTTGTTACCAACATCTGACAACAGTCTCTTGGGCTAGCACGATTTTACAAACTGACCAGGCCTATAAGTCTTCATAAATCCCATGTGGATACAGACCTGTGAAAATGTCTTTAACTATCCACTAAAGTACACAGTAGCTCTTTTATTATATAAATAGTCATGGGTGTTCTATACTTACACGGAGGAAGAAGCTGTATTTTGGGGAGGGGGGAAGGAGGGAAGTGCTTGAAAACTCTGCCAGAAGAGGTTGTTCTCTCAGCACTCATTGCACATCACTGAACCCGTTTGCTCACCACGCTGCTTGACGAGCACACACCATGGGTCGTCTCCTTGCTCCCCACCCCCTTCATAAGAAAAGCCACAAAATAGTGACTCAAATTTAGGCATGACCACACATGTTGGTTTCTCACAAAGCCGGGAAAATTTTAGCAAAAATCAATTCAAACAAAAATACCCAGAAAAACAACAATGCAAGGACGTATCTACAGCTGGAAAACTGGAAACATGTTGAGTATTTAATACAGCAAGATACAGTTTTAATGAAATATTTTAGCACCTTGGCCTTGTGATAAGTTTAAAGCTTACAATCTGTGTGTGCATGTGCACAGGTATGTATGTGTACAGACAGACAGACATCAACACTTCTTTACAGCAGGTGAAAGGGAAATCTGACTGGGCTGGAAGCGCACAGGCTGTATCTAACTTCCCTGTTTAAATAATAGAAGCAATAAATCAAACTCCTTGCACCGAAGCCAACTCACCCGAACTGGTGCAGTTACTTTAAAACAAACCTGCTGTTTGCAAGAACAGCCACGACCACGCTTCTGCCAGATCCAACACTTCTCTGGGGGAGTCAAATGATGACTGGGGTAGGCGGGGAGAAATAAAATGGTTAATAGCAGGGCTGTTGCTTTTCCCCAGCGCAGCAAACTGAGCCTAATTGATGCTGACGCATGACAGACTCGTGTGTACAGTATTGCCCGGGCTGCGAGTGAAGCTGCTGACAGAGGGTAAATGGTGCATGGCAGCTGGTCCTGCCCTGGCCTGGCATGGCAGAGCACGCACACACTGCCTGTCAGGAGATATCATGAGGGCTAATGAAGGGCAGCCCGCATTTTTAAAATTCTTCTCACTGAGTTTTGGATCAGGCTTTACACCGTGAAGCCTTCTCAACCTTTTAGTGCTCGGTTAAGGATATGTGACACTTATTTAAAAATTAATGTGGTCTAATCAATTTAAAGTTGGCAAACTAAAAGCCAGTACATTTCTGTTCAAGAAAGAAAAGAGTGGGGATATGAGTGTGTGTAAGATGGAAAGATAGAGCAGGGAAAGAAGAAGAGATGGAGAGGACAGAAACACAAGCATTTTTGCAGCTACTGACAACTGAAAGTGACAACATGGAAGTACCACCAATTTGTCTGAATGCATTTCAGTGGTCTTCTACAGCTCTTTTAAAAACAAAAAGTAGTGCATTTCTAAAAGGTTTACTAAAAAGAAGTGATTCCCTACAAACAACAAATGCTTCCTCTTTTCCTGAATCCCACTGCCTGTAATTGCAGCTGAACAACTGCATCAGGACCCAAAAATGAGAGAAATTCTGCCCTCCAGTTCTTAGGCATGAAGAATTAAATGCAGGAAAACAGAAGTAGGATAAAAGAGACCATCCAAGAAACCTACCTGATTACTAACTTCAAATTACAAGTAACAGCTTGGTTGGACCCTCAGTTCTCAAGAATCTCTGATGGTTTCACATTCCTTTATGTTATTTTGCATGGTAATAAATAACAGAGTATTTCTGGCTTTATTTTTTCCAAAAAATTCTGCTTATAGACAAATGGAAAATCCACATGCAGAAGACTGTCAAGACTTTTCATGCATTTCACTGACCAGTGCAGAATCATTTCTTGCCACAAATCCCTGAGGGCTTTATGCTGGTTCCAAAAATTCCCTGGCATTTTCACAACTGACTTCAGGATTTCAATAGTTATTTTACATGCCAGTAAAAAAAGTGCTTGGTTCTCATCTAACCTGGAATGGCTTATCCCCTGACAGTCACTATTAGTTTATGTGGAATGGTCTATGAGTTTATCAGAGAGAAAGGAGGGGAGAGTGATCATTTTTTCTGCCTCTGTAAGTAAAAAGTAGAAATTTGATAATTTTCAAAAAAAGATGTTACAATGTTGTCACTCCTTGCCACTGCTTTAGGTCTTGCACTTATATATTCTTTTCCAAACTATTAGTATGCAGATTATAGGGAAAAAGACACCATCTGAACTATTACACAAAAGAGGAAAAAAAGGAAAAGGAAAAAAATGCATACAACTTCCTCATTCAAAATTCAAATTCCTCATTCAAAACCCACAAACTCCTGCATTTACTTGGCAAATAAAAATTGCCTATTTTTCAGGTTTACCAGTTAACGTAGGAAGAAGTTTACCTAACCTTGGCAAGTACAACAGATCATAAAGAAAGATCACACTCTGAGTAATTTGCTCAGTGAAACTGCTTGTATTGAAGAGACACTTGAGGAACAAAAAACAATGGCAGGAGGTACAAAATGTTGCTCTCACTCTGATGCAACCTTAAAACAACTCCCCAGAAGTGCCTCTAGAGAGAATTCCACCTTTGTGTAAAGCAGTATCTGAGAGGATAATTTTTTATCAGATTGGCTGATAAATTTGGGGAAAATAATGGCTGATGGAATACAAAAGTATTACTCATCTCTCTAAAGCTATCACATGTCAGTAGGTTAACGTGGTTACAAGCAGAGTGCTTCTACTGGATGTAAGACATTTTGTGCTAATCAAGGGTGGTAAAATATTTTCAACTGGGTATTCTGTGTAAGAATTAGTGCGTATTAAGCAATAACAAGTAAAAATTTTTAATAAATTTAAAAATCCCCATGTCATTAAAAATGTTCTGTTTTCTGCAGTTTGATAAAAAAGTCTGTGTTATTCACTTTTCTTTACTCAATTTCACATTCAGTTTCTTCCATTACAGGATGGGTATGACAGGACTTCATCCCATATTTGTAAAGAAACAGAAACAGGCATGATTATTCAGTAAACAAAATACACAAATATATTTCACTTTCTACTTCCAATACTGTGAAGTCATGATACGAAATAGTTTTCAATAAAAGCAAGTAGTTTTCATTTTTCAAAAGACACATCTTTGTTATAGTAATCTCCAAAATCTCTTACGAGATCTGATCTCTGTCTAGTTTTAAATGACAAAGTGGGTTTTTTTGTTTGTTTGGTTGGTTTTTTTAATACCAAAGAGAGGAACTTGGGGCCCATATAAAGGCCAGTAAAGTGTATAAAAGCACTTCATCAATTTTAAACAATCTGCTTTTATGGCCAAATCTGTAATTTAGCTTAGTGAGAAAAGGCTGCAGTGTCATACCAGCCTTGCACTATCCATGATTTTGCAGGTCTAGTTGAGGAAATAATCTGTTTTCTAAGGAGAGAATAATTACTCTGAGTGTTTGACACCTTATTCTAGACTTCAAGATAGAGTGTAATAAATTTGTGCTCATGAAACTGCTGCCTATAAAGATTCAAAATGTGAGCATTTGTACTAGATTTGAGGACATGGCAGCACGGTATCAAAAACCAAGTTTGTAACAGAAGAATTATCACTACTCACAAGCAGTATTTGTAAAGCTAGATAAAAATTAGAAGAAGGGTTGAGCATGGGAAGGGTAAAATTCGATTTAAAATTACATGCCTGAATATCTTGATTTAAAATTATATGCCTGAAAATATATTTATATGTGGAGACACACACGGTGATCTACATTTATGATTGTGCGTGCACATATGTGTATTTGTGTACATGTATAAACACAGGTGATCTATTTGAAAAGCTGGTTCAATGACATTTTTGATCAAAATAAACTTCATACTAACTGTTGCACCTTGGATTTTACAGGAGCTTTGTTTGGTTTAAACTGTGAAAAAGCCACTGCTCTTCTCTGAGGACCTCTCTTACAGACATTTTAAACTGGTCAAGGCCAAAAAAACAAGAGAGATATTTGTGTGCATCAGGACTGTAAGATCAGGTCCTTTATACTCCGCTAATTTATGGACTTGCACTGTGCTGGTGTGCAAGTATATGTGGATGCATAAACTATTTAAGTGCAAATTGCCAGCATGTCAGTAAATTACTGTCGGAGCTGCAAAGCATTTACATACCTTAGGCATGAGCAACCAATTGGAACTTTTAATCTTTTAACAAGTTACTGCTCAGTGACATAATAATGAATAAAATTAAGAGTAATGAAGTTGACCATAAAGCTTAGCAAACAAACATTGTACACAAATATAACAATTCCTGACTAGCTCTGCACACAAAATCTACTCCTGGTTTACTTCCAGTTCTTGTGCCAAACCACAGTAACATCCTCCATCCATTGCTTTTGGCAATATGTTATTGGTTTTTTTGTAGATCACTATCTGCAGCCCTCACCATGCTGGGATTCACCCTCATTATAACCTGCTCCCCTGCAGATAGCTTTATCTTTCAGTATTGTTCCAAGGAAGTTTTTAGAAGCTTCCTTGTCTCAATACTCCTGTCAAGGAAGTTGTGGAAATCACCCTCAGGATTACTGACAGAAACTTTCATTTGTTAGAAATCTGAATGTGTAGCCTGGGTTATCAGCACTGACAAGGTCAGAGACCAGACTCTATCGTTATTCTCACTTCTACCAAGACTCCACGATTAAGTCACCTAAAATAAAATTCCACTTCTGTCAAAAGAGAGGGCAAATCGCTCACAAGAGCGACCATTGACAAAGATGACTGACCATTCACAGTCTTCTATGGGTAGGAAAGAAATGTGTCTAATAAGGTAATATAGCTGGAGGATCTTCTCTAATTGTGACTGGCACACCCTAAATGCATCTCATTTTTGTATGTAGAGCAAGTCTAAAAGGTATCAAGTACAATTTTGTTGAAGACAAACTTGGTTCAGTCATTTCTTATAGTCCACATAACTACAAAGGCAGGTGAGGATCTACAAAATAAGCAGTAGGATTCTGCATTAGGCCCCAACAAGACAACAGCAGAAGCAAAAAAAGGCAATAATGGGCACAAGGCACTGCTGAGTGACAAGCCTTTGAGGCAGAAATCCACTTCTAGTTGAAGTCCCTATCAGAAAAATGACCACCAAGATTCCTTCCACTGACAGCCACACCAGCAGCTGAGGGAGAGGGGCTGAGGACAACAAACATTAACAAGGAGAGTGTCAGAGGCTGTTCTTGCAGGATGGGCACTATGGTGGAGCCTTGGGGGAAGCTTGAATTGCTGTTGTCTTTGCGGTTTTTTCTCTGTAAAAAAGAGAAAACTGCCTTTTTATGATACGAATAAGGATTTTAAACAGTATTATATTAAAAGCTCTGAGTAGGGTAACTGAAAAGCAAACATTTACCTTTTACTTATTCCTACAATGAAATAGCATGGTAACATGACATTACCGCTCCAAGGTAAATATTTACTTGTTAGTATTGGGCTCTGCACAAAAATATACCTGCCTTCCCCACCCAAAATGATTTGCATTTTCTATTACCAAGGCCAAAACAACCACCCACCCCACAGTTCCCAGTTTAGTAGGCTGCATATACTTCCTGACCTATACTGAGATGCTAAAACAGACACAGTGATATTTGGGGCTCCAGTTCACACACCTTGGATAATGAACTGAGAATGTGTGATGACAAAAGCAAAGGAGGAATTTTCTACTTTCAACCTTCATCTCCAGCCCAAAAGAGCATTACCTGTGAACAATCCACAGCACAACACACAACAGCACCACAAAGAGAGCTGTTATCTTTTCCCCATCAACTTTTACTGTTTTTTACTTATCACTTCCACTTCAGGAAAAAACAATACAATGACTATCCAGACTAGAAGGAAATTGAGAATTGTAAAGAAACTCTTTATGATTTCTTATACGTTTGGCAAGTACTTTTGTACTATTTTAGCAAAGGTTTTGAAACTTCACAAAGCCAGGACACACAATTCCTCACGGGGAGGAGCCTTTGCTTATGCAGTGTGGGGGGGTAATGGAAGGCATATGGTTTTTGAAGTTTGAAGATTTTATTTTAATTCTATAATTTGCAAATACAAATTTAAATTTTATCTATACCACAGTACTCTAAATACTGTGAAGTTCTTTGTGCTAAGCCAGCTATGAAATTTACTGAGAGTTTTTAATTTTGCCTTAATTTAATCTTTGGTGAAAACAGACTCGGCACTGAAGCAAAACTAAAGTTTCATTTTGGTACTCAGATACTTTAGCTTGAGCTACTGTGCTCTCATTTTCCTATGAGCAGAGTAGCAGAGAAAAGAGAATTATCCAACAATATCTTGAGAATAGGTCTGCATGGCAAATTATTTAGGTGATTTAAGATGCTACTACCAGGTTCCCACCTTTCTTGCTCCAGGTATCCAGCAAAGGCTCCTCCTTTCCTGTTGCAGGTATCATCATCATGACAGCACAGATGGCAAAACATGTGTGAGCATTCCTCATCTGGCACAGGCAGGAACCAGACAAACTCCCCAAAACCTGGCTCAGGTGACACAGAGATTTTTGGAAGAGCTCACAGTTTCTTTCCTATTGTCTAGACTCTTTGGACATGGTGAGCCAACTGCTGAACAGAGACACTTTCTCTGCCAGACCTGACTAAAGTGGCTGAATCCAAGGTCTGGTCTTATCCTGGGATCAGTGGATGTGATGGATCATGGAACTGCATTATCACTCCTTCAGTGTTCCAGCACCAACATTATCCCTGCAACTACCACAGAGCCAGGTAGCAATTTAGGAAAATAAAGGTTAAAGTCTAACCAGAATGAAATAGTTCAACATTGTTTGGCAACACTGAAAAGCCTAATTTCAAGATTTCCAAACAACCCAAAACATTCTAGTGTTTCCAAGCCAAAACTCTGTAGAGCTTCCTTTTCAGTGAAGTGAAAAGAAAAAAAAAAAAAGAAAAAATTTCAACTTTTCATTCTCATTTGAAATAAAAATGGGTGTAATCATTGCATTTCCTAGGAAAAAGAAACACTACTTATAAGCTTCAGGAGTCATACATTTAGAAGAAACTAGAAATTGATGCAATTCTTGCTTTATAAATATATTTCTGAAGTTAATAATTCCCACAGCCAGATCCACCCGACCATTAGTGCCCTACTACAGTCCCAGAATTGCTGCCTTCTCTCACAGTAGCCAAATTACTGCTAAATGTCTTCCTAATGTCCTTCGGGTGCTCAACATCTCAAAGTAACTACCAGAAATACACAAAAAGGTGTAAAAGGAAAAATGGAGATACAAATCATCAAGGTCAGGCAAGGAAGGAAAAATAGAGAGCAATTGATATTTGGTTAAATGATAACACTCTCTCCTCTTTGCTTCATATTAAAAAAACCCCAATAACATTAACAAAAGAGAAAAAGTAAACACTTCATTGCTCAGTTTCCTTGATATCAACAAAATTAAACTCCTGGGGAGTATTCTGATGCAAAATTATTTTTCAGATATAAGACTGGCAAACTTATTTTTTCTTCCAATGTCAAAAATACTTTTTTTCCTAGGAACAGGGTTATATCACTTTTTTTTTTAAAAAAAAAGCCTTTGTATTTTGAAATTTTAACTGGCAGCCCAAATAGTAANTGCTAGGAACAGGGTTATATTACAATTTTTTTTAAAAAAAACCCTTTGTATTTTGAAATTTTAACTGGCAGCCCAAATAGTAAAAAATAAGCATTTTGAATGAATTGAAACTCAAGTAATAATAAGAAAAATGGTGGGGAAAGATATTAATTTATAATGTCCTATAATCAAGATTGTAAAGCTTGGTGCAGGGGAAAGATTTCCTTGAATAAATTCATTGTCTTTTTAAAGAGAGAAATTTCAGAGAACATAGTAGTTGGTAAATATTTAAAACCTTTGTGGTAAAGGCTCAAACCTCAAAATAACAAGGAAATGACAACTGTTTCTTTTTCTCCACATAAAACTGAAAGTTATTGTAAGGTCATTATAATGTAAGCCTGTTTTCTCTTTAAGAAGTAAATAATTACACCATTGATTTGAGTAGACCTGCCAGTAAGTCTACATGTGGTTAAGTCAGATAGACTGATGCTCTAAAATTGGCAAGTAGCTGCTCCCACAAGCTATTAAGCAACTCTGAGGTCTAGGTAGCTCACAGCACTTTTATCGTGCGTCTCTCAATAGAAAAAAGAAAAAAAATCCACATTTAGACTACAGTTGTTGTGCAACCTTTGAACACAGTTCTGCATATTCCATGATAACACAGAAACAGAATTTGATGCAGTGTTCACTCTCTGTTGCAATATTTAACTGCAACATCTAAGCTTTTTTCAGAAATGTGTCTCTGACTCTTGTGGTCACAAGGAAAACCTTCATAGACATGAAATGAAAACAATTTGCAAAGATATGCCAATGTTCTTGAGCTTGCAAACAGCCTGAAATAATGATGGCAACAGCACTGAAAAGAAGATTGCATTAAATTAATGGCTGTCATCAAAACAATGCACTGAACCCCACTTTAACCATGGCTGGATTGCAGATTTTAGCACTACCATCAGTATGTGTTTCATCCCACCTCTTTAGGCATCAAGACCTCAGCTGGCATGGAGCTGTGGATACTCCA
This sequence comes from Polioptila caerulea, assembly GCA_013397295.1. NCBI lineage: Eukaryota > Metazoa > Chordata > Aves > Passeriformes > Certhiidae > Polioptila > Polioptila caerulea. Next base: position 213,700 of record VYXF01002939.1, read on the forward strand.
ACCTTCGCTGAAGGAATTCTGTAACACAAACTATGCAGTGACCCAGGCAGCTGCAGTAACCTCTGCACAGACAGCACGTGGCAGCAAATGTCCTATACAATCAATACCTTCGGTATTTAGTTGAACAAAACTCCTCATTTACTGATTTGAATAAATCTGTTGCATCACAGTGCCATGGGAGCTCAGGGGACAGCACTGCAAATTCTAATCCAGCCCATTCCAAGACAAATGCAGCTTTGCCTGTGGCCAGTTCCCACCGTCATTTCTACATCTGGGCTTCCACTGAAGGCAAAGAGAGCTCTGCATGGGGGACAGCAACAGAATATAGGTCACATCACCATTTGTGGTATGAATGTTTACCCATTGTTAGTAAAACAATCTACATTTTCTTTCCCAAAGATAAAAATCAATCCAAGTATGAAGTTGCAATCCAGATTAAAAACAAACAAAAGTAGCTAAACCACTCACATCATGGGTCCTGCCTTGCAGCTGTGGGAGGGTTAGATGCCTCAAAGCCCTCTCTGTAATACTGCTAGCAAACAGAAAAAAGAAACCTGTATTCTGCTGGTGACAGCACTGCCATCACATCAGCCCTAAGACACACTGAAGCACCTTCTCTCAGGATTTGATGGAACAGCACAAACAAGAGGGAGCTAAGGGAATTCTGATACAGAATAAGGGGTCCAAGGAATGCAGTGGACAAACTGACACGGTAGGACAAACAGACCTCCTCTGGAGGTGTACAGATGGCAATCAGCAGTAGGCTGAGCACACAGAAACCCCAGCACAGAGGCAGACAAAGCAGCTGGATGTTTGCAGCATCCCCCAAGAGATAACCCCCATTTAGTGGCTCCCTTCCCACTGAACTGTATTAGCCTCCTCTCCAGTAACAGAAACAGAGCAAGAGGTACCCAAAACCCATGTGTCCCACAGTAAAGACTGCCCCGAGCCAGAGCCTAAAGGGAAATGTGGCCCATGGAAGGCTGGCAGTAAATCTCAAATTCAAGACTTGCTTTCTCCTAAAGTCACAAAGCACTAACCTCTGCTAGGTGTCCATTTCATGGCACAGTTTCATTTCTACTGGTGAAACACAGAGTTCCAGTGACAAGTGACTGTGACCTCTGGTTAGCAATCCTAATGCTGAGGAACAGAGAAGAAGCTGGAGGAACTGAACCATTTGTCCTTCTAGAGCAGAGAAAAGCATTTTCCCTGGGCAGAATATGAAAAATGTACCATTGCTACTTGAATGTTGCTTACAAAAAAAAGAGGATTTAGCTCTTCCAATAAATCATTTTTTTTTCAGCAATAAATATATTACAAGAATAAAGAAAAGAAAGATGATCAAACAATTGGAGATGGTATCAAGTCCATTTAAAGATCAGCACAGAGGAAGATGAGAAAAGTTTTGTAAATAGACTAAAACAAGTTTTAGTCAACAAGAGGAGTTGCAAGAATAAACAAACAAAAAATTCCTTTGCCTTGAAGTCTAGTAGTAGTTTGATGCTTTTAAAGGAAGTACTCATTTTCTTCTCTACAGTTTTGCAATAATTCTGCTAAATACCAAAAATATACATATATTCTTTAAAACTTCAGCTCTCTAGCAATGTGATGACACAGCACCTGAAAGGATCACTCCATATGTTTTCTGAATAACATATCAAACTTCTGATATTTTTCCTTCCTCTTTTTTGTTGTAAATGTGCCATGTAATGACAACTCTGGGTATAAATCCAATACAAACAAATAAACAAAATCAGTAGAACTACTCACAGTAGTGCAGATGTCTAAATATTTGAAGGTAATAAGATTTAGATAATAAGCTTTCACAGCAGGAACTACATATCTGTGATTAGTTCACTAGTACACTTTAGGATTTTCTAAATATATGTAATAATAAGGTTAACTCTGTGGTGTATTTAAGTTTGGCTCGTATTTAATTGCAGCATAAATCTTCTGTGTTTTATTTTCTTTGTACATGTTCCATTGACACACACTATATGATATATAAAAATACTTATACATTCTACACAGACACAAAGAAATATCTTGATGAAGGTTACATTCAACCAGTAATGTATACTGGTCAACAACAAGCAACCACTCCTGTCCTAGAAAGTGTTTAGTTGCAAAAATGTTAATGAAATCCACAGAAACACTTAGGAACCAGTTTTTTAATCTCATTACCATATCAAGGAGCTCCCTGTTAATCACTGTCCAAATTCATTTGGATTTATTGCATCACAGTTATGCTTACAATTAAATGCCACAAGGTCCCAGTCAGATTAAACAAATGATTTTTCCTGTAGTCCTTACAGGACTAGTAGTGACAAATCACATGGAAGTAAAATATATCATAATTAATTAGCAGAGGCCCATAGATAACCTCTCCCACAAATCTCCACGGGCAATTTTAATAGGTTTCAATATTTAAATATAAACCCTACAAAATTGTTTAAAAATTCAAGGAATACTTATACTTATTATAGGTAACGAATATGTCAGTCATGCAATTTTTTATTACATAATTATTTCTTTAGGGATGTTAGAAACAAGTAATTATTTTCTTAAAAATGAATTGGCAGCAACTATTTTAAGCGTGCCATTGTGAATGAAATATTATCAAATAATTGTTGTATTACTAACAACTGACTTACAGAAAAGAAGCATTTCCTTATCAAAGCACATAGCATCTCACCATTGTAAGAAAATTTAATCTTCTTTACAGAAGCTTCAGTAAGCCAGTGACAATTACGGGAAGATAACTGGCCTTAACATAAAATATGAACACTCGTGTGAAGAAAAAGGGGTTGGCTTCTTTAGCTTGATTTCTAATAGTCCATGTTAGCTGCTCATTCCTTTTACATGTGTTAGGGAAAGTAAGAGATGACAGCATTCCAGAGACATGTTGGAAAAAAGTCTTCCTTTACAGAAAGAAATATTTTGTTAATACTATAAACTGTTCATGATAATCTCTCTGCTTAAGAAATAACAAATTCTACCTAAACCAATTCAAAACAACGTGTTCCCATAATGGGCAGGCTACAATATATAAAACCTGACAAACAAAAAGCCTTCATTTATTTCTAGAACTAAAGCTTTCATCTCAGTAATTTGGATTTGTTTATCAAGTAGAGGCCCTGGTGCTCCTTCATAAAAATCCTCAGTACACTGTATTTTGTCTGCCTTCAGTCTCTTCAAAACATCAAAATGTCTCATTTCTCATTCATTCCTTGCTAATGTTCACTTAGGGGGATATTAAAAAATGTCTGCACTAGCCCAGGAAGACTGGTCTCCTGACACTGTAGAGAAAGGAACCTAACTTAAAATAAATGTTTAATGATGAAATTATTGAACTGAGTTTAGCCTTGACATGTCTGCAATGTCAAAAGAAAGTCTTCAAGTTAAACAAGAATTTGTAGAAAATACCAACTCTGTAGAAAACTTCAACTCTGGTTCATAGCAACTTCAGCCTGTAGAAGACATTTACCTTGAGCCACAAACTTGAGCTGAATCTCAAGTTATCTTGCCTTCACTTATTTTGAGTTACTTAACTGTGGTAGCCAAACAATCTTCCTGAAAGAATCTCTTGGAAATTACACAAATTCTTTCATTTAGAAGCGTCTCGACACTGACTCTTGTGTTGGGCACAAGAAAATCCCAACAGTGTGAGAAGAGAGGTGGGCAATCAAGAATATGAAATCTATGGGACAACATCGTGGTACACTGACAGCTGTGAATGGACTATGCAAATGTTATCAGGGTCCCCAAGTCAAAGCATCAGGCAAAAGAACAATGGAGAAAAATTAATTTGTGAAGTCAGCTTCTATAATAGGAATTTATAAATACACTAGAATTTGTAATATAACTTCAAACTATTTGTGAAGAGTGAAAAAATGGATGTTTGAAATATACAGCTATATTTTATGAACACTACTTAATCTCAAGTCAAGTAGCAATAACAAGATTTTCAACAAATAGAGGTCAAAAAAGGGAAAAATGAATCAACTTGGAACAAAAGATAACGTCATAAACTTAAGAACAAAAATTTCAGTCCATTATGCCCATTTCTGCTCCAAGGTAAATTTTCAATTAGGTAAGTGTAAATACCTCAAAATGTAAAGTTCATGGTACCTCAGGAGGTTTCAGCAAATTACCCTGTGTGTATTAAGTAAATTACCTGTTATTGTATAGATGAGGAGAAGGTCTGTACTTGTGCCTTTCAGTGGCAGCTCACATTAGATTAGTCCAGTTCTAGCGCGAAATCACACTCACAACATGTGAGCAGGGTTAATTTTTGTTGAGGCACTATGTGTGGAAGAATAGCCAAAACCACTCTGTGCTGATGGAAGTAATCATCATTAGCTAAATGAATGTGCACTTAATCTCCTGATAAAGAGCAGGAGACAAGCACTGAGTTGGGGAAAAGTCAGAAAGTACTTTAAAAGGCTATTTTGATGAGCTAGAAGATGGAAAGCTGCTGGCATGATAAATCAAGGAGAGGTAATGCAATGGAACATCTGAACTATTTGCAGCAGCATTCAGAATGGGAAAAAAACCATGATAAAACAAAAAAAAAATTCTGATAATAAGTGAAAATATCTGGGTATGTGTGGATGCTCGGGGAACACTAGATCTGAAGAGCACCAAGAAGCCTATTCATATAAAGACCTACAGAGATCAGAACTGAAAATGATACCTGTCACCAAAGGAAGAGAAGTAGTTGGCAGGAACACTGGTGGCCAAAATATCTGAAAATATTTAACCTTCAATGCATGAGAAAATTCTGCAAAAATCCAATCACTTTTGTTACTCACAACGCTATGTTAATCAAACCTAAAGAACTACTATGGTAAAAGCAAGCCCATCAATACAGCTGCCAATTACTACTATTAACCTTTACAGAACCAGTGTTTTATTTTTCAGTTTCTGACTACAATCTGTAACATAGGATTATCTTTTAAATAGTTCATTCATCTCTATTTTTTATTTTCTTCTAATAGCTATTCTATTATAGAAACCTGTGGGATTTCAAGATACACAGTTTTGTTTATGAAAATGAAAAATAATAATATATTTTTAAACTTGAAACATGAATAAATCAGTACATAATTGTTAAACCAAAGTAGCATCTAATCAGTTGCCTTTCACATCATAGCACTGACCCTAATCTCTGAGGCATAAATAAACATGCATTCTTCGTGCAAACTTTAATCATAAAAAAGAATGAAATATATTCCAACATAAATATTTCAGCAAATAGCCATGTGAAGGAGCATGAATGTTTAATTTAGACATCACCTCTGTCACTATCTGTTAGACATCATACCAGTATTTTCCCTTTGGGAATTCCAAAATCTAACCAAGTTTCCAGTGCCCAACTGAAAATCATATTCCTTCTTAGGCCCATAATACCCATCTTCTTCTAGGAACATTAAAATATCTTAACATTTAGCAAAATCCTTCTTTGAGGTTTTCATGCCATGTTTGGTGAATCCATGTCTACTAATATTACCTACAAAGTCTGAATAACCTTCCAGTGCCTTGCTTAAGCTGGAAGCTTCTTCCAGATATTCCTACCAAAGATCAAACCATTCCTAACTAAGTTCCTCAACTAGAACATACCACTGTGGTCAATTTAAGGATCTTCTGTTAAACTGAACTTCTTTTCATCTATTCAAGAACTTAGCAATGGCACGTGAGATAGGAAGATAGATGTTTTTAATATTGGCTTTCAAAGACTGGAGACATAAGCCTAATCAGGTGAAGAAAAATGTATGGTTTCCATATGTTTTGTCAGTCAAGACAGTGATCCCCCCTCAACTGCATAAAAGTGCCTTTGATCTATTGCCTCAACTAAACAACCATGTGATGACCCTTAATTGCACTTGAGCCATGGAACTATTTGGGAATACAGCATGGAGGGATTTGTGGCTGCATGTCTGGAGGCATGTGGATGCACAATACATACAATAAACGTGTCTCAGTGGAATGAAAAGTTATGTTCAGCAACTGAGTTGATTGCTCTGGGCACAAAAATAGTGTCTCGTGAGCACTAGAAAGCTGCACCTAAACAGCACCCTAACATTAAGGTTTTGCTCCTCAATCTCTGTACCCATTAAGTCTATAGAAAGGAATAAAAATTTCATCATTTTGAAAGCACATAATGCAGCACTAATGTAATTTTATCTTAAAAAATGATCTTAAAATAGTGAGATTTAGAGGAGCCACAACTGCACATAACTTCTTACAGTTGGTTTGCAAGTGGTCTCATATTTTTCCTCACGTAACTCAGTAAAGAATTAGCACTTCCCAGAACATGCTGCCCAAGACTTAATGGAGTAACAGAATGTGAAAGAAAGCAACTCAACAAAAGCTGCAACTGCATCCTTTTCTCCTTTTCTCTGCTCACCACTGCTCTTCTGAAGTGCTCTGACAAGTGCTTGGCAGGATGGGATCTCTGTTCATGGCCTTACAATCACATTTCATTGTTTGGGTCCTTAGGATGACTGTAGGTGTTCATGGACTTCATCTTAACTTTCCCAGAATCTCAGTATGAGAGAGTCAGTTCTTAAGAATGAGTAATTGGAGGTGGGTACATATTTCTAATGAGACAACTAACATATTACTACACATGAAAAATGGATAATAGAATAGAGTTCAATAGAAAGAAATGGTGAAAATACAAGTCTAGTTCAGAAGCAGTCACAGAATATCTATCCAATAAGCCAACATACACCACAAACTGAAGTTCCTCCCAGGATCCTTTGAGAAACTCAAAAAACCCTTTAAAAAATAAAAAGCTACAATTATAATGCTTGAGAGGAAGACAATAACAACACATGTTTGAAAAATCCAAAGGACTAGCTATAAGCAGGCAAACCAATGTTCTGTATAGTAGCAATACACAGGATAAATGAAGATAACTTTAACATGGAACTTAATAACCAGTGAAAACCTCAGAAGGACAATGGCCTCACACTGCCAAATTGATCTCTCCTCATGGTTAAGAGAAAACCTCTTATTTTCCATTACAAACTTCCATGTGACCGTATCATAACTTTCTGTCCAAATCTTAATCCCATTACCACCCAAAAAAACGTTACATGTCTATGTCGTTATGTAAAAACTAAAGGAATCTGTTCCTTTCACAAAGGATGATCATTCAAATTACCCACAAAGAAATCTTCAGCACATCAACAACCTTAATATACATCTGTGTATCTCACTGCATGAATATTAATACACCCTACCATTATTACTCTTTGTTATTTTAAGAGAAAACTTACAGTTAAACTTTCATAGACTATAAAGCAATAAATTCATCAAGTGAATCAAGAAAAAAAATCCACATCGTATCTTTGTCATGTCTTGGCAAATTACAATTCTGAGAGGCATAAGCTCAGGAGAAGCTAAGACAATTTCACAAGTAGAGGAGAACACAGTGTTATCCCTAACATGCATTGTTTATCCAGTAGTGTCACTGATCAGAACTAGTGCTTGTCTATATATGTAAGTTGTGAATGAACAGCAGCCGTGTCCTTTACTTCCTAACATACTTTTGGAACCTACTATAGCAACAGGAAAACCACAGCCAGTCCTGGCTGAAATAGAAACAGCTCATTTTCATGGGAGAAAAGGTACAAGAGTAGCTCATATGCTCAATGCAGAACTGGAAATGTGTACATATCAAATTGCAGTTCAAATCAATTATCTGTATGACACGGTATTAAATGACTTCCAAATTAGCAGAGAGCATCCTGAAAAAATCAGCCTAAACCCATCAGTGATGGGGTTTGAAGTTCTCAGAGTATGTACATCTCTGGAGAGATCAGTGTCTATATTATTTCATTTCAGGGATTTATATTGAATCTGTCAGTGTAGTTGGACACAGACCTCATAAACCTTAATCATATGGATGCTGCCTCCTGTTCTGATGGATGTGCCATACAAGGGAATAACTCACACATTTTGGAAGCTCTGACAAGTGCAGAGCATGTCTCTAAGCTGATGGGTGACTGTGCTCGTCAACTTGGGAAGTTTACAGGCACAAAGCAGCAACTTCAACTATGCTCCAAAGAAGCAGGTAAATTGCCAGCTTGCTTCTGAATGAATTCAAATATTTGAGATGTTTCTGCATTTCTGAGCAGCATGAGGTGCTTGAGGAAGGCGCTTCCCACAAGAGGGAAAGCTGCCACAGCACTTTGAGCAATAGACCACACCACAAAATAACTCTCAGACTAGAGCAGTGGAGGCAGCAGTTTCAGTCTACAAGGTTTGATGCAAGCTTTTGGGATTTCTACATGCTTCTTTTCTAGTGCTTCCTTCCACTAGTGCAGGAAGCAGAAAAATACAGAGTAGTCGGACAGGAATGGCATTATGGGACATAGTGCTGTATGTTGAAAGTTTTTTCCTTTCTCACTTAACCTGTAACATGACTTTTTCTCCCAAACTGCACCTTGTTTTCAGAGGTTCAAGCCCAAGACTCTGTCCACTGGTACTTGATCAAATTGCTGCAAGCCCAGGGCTGTTCATTGCATGAGGTAAAGAAACTCTGGGCCCATTATGTACTTCCAAACCACTGTGATTACAGAGAAAAGTTTAAACCACCCTTGTAGGTCAGAACTGATTGAAACAAAGCAGTAATTAACAGAAAATCAGTTATCATCACTCTGAGAAGCAAGTCATGGAACAGCACAACTGAATTATCACAATCATCCATTCACATCCTAAGTCACACTATGTGCCTACAAATTACTCACTACAGTGAAGTCTTCAGTACAGTTGCAGCCTTTAGGCACTATACTGAGTAACAAAATAATAGTGATAATAATACCAGTAATAGTAATAATAAAAAATAATAATAGAAGTTTTAAAGAAACTTCAGCATCTTAACCTGGAAATATTTAACATAGTTGAGTATCTTCTGTGTGAACTTCCCAGGAAAGACAAGAGCAAATAGCAGAGCAGTGATTACTGCTCTGACTGAGGAAGCCTTCACAACTTTGGTGCCACATCACCTCTGGCTCAGTAGAAAGCCTGCTATGTGCACAGCCCATACACATTTTGGGGCCCTACATGGCAACCAGCTTTCTGCCAGGTAGCACTACCAGAACTACACAGTGTTTTTCCTGGGATATTGTTCTGTCCTGACCACAAACTGAAGCACAAACTTTATGAGCAACAACTTGAACAACTTCGGAAATTGCCCAACTCCAGCAGGACACACCCCAGAGTGCATTACAGCACTGCCTTGTAAACTCTTTTATTAATTTCATAATAAATGCTGAGAAATCAGACTTTTTGCAGGTGATAATTAAATATAAAATCAAGGCAAAACAGATGTGTGATAAATTCTTGGCAATGGTCCTGTTTAACTGAGTTTTAGCATGGATTTCTGGCAGGCCCAGCCCTGCTCCTGCTCTGGATCTCCCTGCAGTGCACATCGCCAGGGCCCTTCATGGAGCACTTTGCCTCTCTCAACACTGTCTTTAAAATTTCACTTGCCATTACAACATATCAGTGTGGAAAGGTTTAACACTTGATTTGGTTTTGTTCAAGTTAAAATCCACTGCTGCAGTTCATGGTAAAACTTATTTAAAAGATCCATAAACTTTTTATGCACTTTTCAGCTCAATACCAGCTCATTTTTCTTTGATGACATCAGTGCAACAGTGACTTTCTGCTGCACTTCCAAAAGGGACAAAACTACTGAGAACTTCCAAAAGTTTCATAAAATGAGGCCTACACCCTAGAAGAGGAAAGTACTTAACATCTCAGCTCTCCTCCCTTCTCACCACCTCTCTGGCTGTCAAAGGAAAATTACAAATGGTAGGTTAAAAAAAAAAATCACAAAAAACTTAAAAATGAATAGAGCTTATACACACAGGGTCCCAATAACACATAAATTGCTGGCCACACAGTCTGTTTGCAGAGAATAACACTGGACTTTGTCCCTACAAACCTGATTTAGGTTTGGAAATACCCAGTCTGTTTGAAGTGCTGATACTGGACTTCACCCCTACGGATGTGAATTAACTTTGGAAATCCCCATTCTGAGCCTGTATTAGCCAGCTTCCTTCTCCCCAGAAAAGGATGGGTTTTATTCACTCTCAGGGCTTTTATTCGCTCTGGGTCATGCTGGAGAAGGAGGGGAGGAAGTGAGTGAGGATGAACCCCAGTGAACTGCCTGTGCTGGGCTGAGACCTCCTCATTCCCTCTGCTCAGGCCACAGGCACAGCTACAACTTCAGCCACACAGGGACACACAAAGGCCTCTGAACACAGGGTGTCTTCCCTTGTCCAATTCACACTGTGCAGTTGCATCCAATAAAATTACAAGCCAGGCCCAACACAGGTGGTTTCCCTTCCCTTCAAAATGACCCTTATACTCCATTGCACTGCCTGGCTCCAAACCGTGTCTGATTTGTTGCCATGAGCCTGCCAAGGTTGCAGAGGGATGGGATAAATGTGCCCAAGAATGGTATAAGCCACTTTAATTTGTCATATAAGGAAGTGTATAACTAGATGCCATGTCTCTACTAAAGCCTGTCTGGTTTGGCTCAAGAGCAGGACCACATCCACTTACACAAACCACTAAACCCCTGACCTGTGTGAACCCACAGAGGAGCAGAGCAATGTCTGGAGCTCAGTAATTCCTTACCCTGCTGCTCTCTACTGTCCCAGGCACAACACACATCAGGAGCGTGGATGATGAGCAGGATATATTTTCTAGCTTGGGCTATTGTTGCTACAACTAAAACCATAAACAAAATTAACTTCAGCCTGTAGTCTCCATTTCAAAGTTCATTTGGTATTAAATTCATGAGGACATGTATGTAAGGCCATCCTGATTCCTCTGCTGGTCACCTACTTGGGGCTGACAGAGGAAATCCACTGCACTGGAGGGGACACCTCACAGCCCAGGAAGGGATCCCACATGGCCCCCACCCTGCTTCTGTCTGGGGAGGAGAGGAAAATCAGACAGTGAGGGAGCTTGTGGGAACATGGCTCCCACATTAACCTCACCCATGCAGTATCAATGCCTATAAATTACAGAAGCAAAGAGAAACTGCATAAAACCCTACTTATTTTAACAATCTGCTTTGCACAGTAATTAATCAGATGAGTCCTCTAAGGGGCTCCAAAGATCCTAAGGTAAACTTAATTCACTCTAATTGAATTAAAAACTATTAAGCTAAAAGTTACAATGCCTAGCAAGGATAAAAAATATTCCTATAAAACCTCCCTGGAAGTAGGGAACTAGCAGTTATGCCAAGCAGCAGAACAAGAGGACATGCACTGCAGAAATGACAAAAATCAAAACACAAATAAAAATATATTTATCTTGATCTTTTAGTCTAAGTTTTAATATTTTAAAGTTAATTACAGCATTGTGCTCAAAGGTGAACGATAGAATATTTTTCAGGGTTATGCCATGCATCGGATAGGGCTGATGGTCAGCTTGTTTTATTTAATGCAAAGGGCTTAAGTCAGCTCTAAGATTGTACTTCCCACTCTTTAGAGGTGAAACAGAAACAGTGGTCTATTTCAAACTAGGAATTTTATAGCATCTATAAAGTAAATGATTTATGCAAGTATATTAGTACATTTTTTTGTTGAAGACTGCGTACAAAGATATCCATGTTTACAAATGCCCTCACCTTGAAAGAATTCAATAATTTGTTCATGTGAACATGTGTGGCCTGTGGATTGCCTGTGAACTATCTGTCCTGGATACTGCTTTGATTACTTGTAATTCATATTCTTCTCTCTGCAACACTTGAATAATCTCCTCCATCTCATGTTATTGTTCTTACTTGCAGCCTGGATGAACCCCAAAGAACTTTCATATTCACATGCCTGGGACAAATATTCAAACTACATACCTTTAAACTAATATCTGTTACCATTTCTTTTCTCTGGAACATTCCCTCCATTAAACACTTACTATTGGGAACATTCAAAGTGGATAAAAAGCAACATGAAAACCTAAAAGGCATTCACAGAATCTTTCTAGTGAATGTTCACAGTATATTTTTTTTAAACTAAAAGCATCAGTACAAAGAACAGGTAAGAATAAACCAATCAACCAAACGAAAAAAACCAACAAAAAAACCACCTGAAAAAAATAACAAAAAATCAAACTGTAGAATAACTGGAGTGCAATTGCATCAATAAAATTTCTATTACATCATTAAAGTTCAGGAAGAAGTTCCAAAACAAACTTTTACTGTCAAAGAGGAAAAACAATTTTAAAAGGAAGTTTTCCTTTCAAAAATAAAACAAAACCCAGAACTCTGCATACTGTCAGCCCCAAAACGTATATAGTACCTATTACTTTTACTAAAATTATCACTGAACTTATACTCAGAAATACAGGCTCAGTGGCTACTTGATTTGTCAGGAGAATGAAAAAAGATAAACAACTCAAGAGTGTTCTGAAAAAATGGCAATTTAGCAGAAATACTGTGTTTCCTTGAATGCTCTTTTGGCTATAAGCAATAATGCTGCCACAAAAATCTGGTTTGCATCATCTAAATGCTTGAAAAAAGAACACATAATTTAGGAAAAAAGCAATGGGAGCCACTTAGCCATAAAGAGCAGCACTAGTGTTAGAAATAGCTTTCCTATGATATTTTTGTTCATGTTCTGGGTTTTTTCAGGAGAAGTAATTACCGTGGTTTGTGAGGGCAGTGTTTAGTGCCATTATCCTTTAAACACTGTACACAAACACTGAGTCTGACTCCAGGAAGGTTGAATGTGGCCACAAGCAGGGCTGTAGCCACATCCTTGCCTTTAACCCACCAAGGAGCCCCAGTGATTTCATGAGAAATAAAGGCTGCACTGAGGAAAAGGTGTCTTGCCTTTGATCCAACTTCGTGTGTGTTGGAAAAAAAACAATCTTTCACACCTTATATGATAATTTTAAGCACAATACTTTAAACTAAAAGACAGTGAGTGCAATGGCCCCATAAACTTTGGGAACTTAGATGGGATGTTCTTTCACTTTTTTTAGAAAATGGAACCCAGTGCCAAATCCCTTTCATCTGTGCTCTGTGAACTTCGTATTTCTACTTCCAGGATGAACATTTACATGTCTGAGAAGCTTTGGAAGAAGACATCCCTAAACAGCTAGAGATGGATTTCTGACCTGCCATCACTGGCACTGATGATGCCAGAGGGGCACAGGCAGATTTGAAGCTCAGTGTGCACCAGGTCAGACTTTTACCACCAGTATTTGAGGAATCAGCCTGCACCAGCCTAACCCACTGCAGTGACCCCTTAGAGTCCCTGTTGGAAACAGCTCACAACAGCCAACTGGGAGGTTTGCAAAACCTCCAGATCCCTCCAGGATTCTATGGATCCCAGTGATTCCTGCAGTGTACACAGCCCATGCTGACACTACACCAGCCTCTCCTCCCCAGAGCAGCTCAGCACTGAGACCAGCTTCCTCTCCAGCCAGCAGAAGGCCGGTAGAGACTGCAGGGAAATCACCCAGTGACACACACACTGCTTCAGCTCTTTCTATTTGGCACAAAACTCCATTCTCCTTTGGCATATAATCTGCAATTAATCCAGATGCCTGCAGACAATACGTAAGTGCTCGGCTGAGTATCAGCTCATTCTTCTCGTGTTTTTATACAACCTTCTTTTGTAAAGATTTTCTAGGAAGTTGCCTCTGGGAGTAGTTCTTTTACGTCCTTCCAAGACTCAGAGGAACTGTGCTGTATTGACCCTCCAGCCAGCTGAAGGAGCCTGGAAATAGCCTTTCTGAATGACAGACAGGACACAAGGAATGCAGGAGGTTCTCCAGCTCCAGAGTAACATGAATCACTTCCTACAGATAATAGCATCTATATCACATGAAGCCTCTGCTACGTTTTTAACCTTTGCTAAGAAAAAAAAAAAAAAATAAGTTGCTAGTAAGGGCTGTGCACTTTGAATATAAACAAGCAACACCCTGCACTCACCATTAGACCATGGGGATGGCCCATTTATTAACACTTGGGTTTGCTCTGATTACAAAGCTGGTAGGTATTCCCTTCCTCTTGCAGCATGGCAAGCTGAACGCAACAAAATCAATATGCCAGTGGGCACAGATCTTGAACACCAAATACCCTTTATCAACAGTGTCTGGCTGACACACGGTGCATGGTCACTTCAACAGTGTGGTGTGGGGTCAGCAAGGATGCAGGTTACACCAGGGACAAACTTCTGAATTCAAAGAAGAAATATTACCAATCCAATCAATGGATTAAGCGCCCTGCCACTGGCTTTGCACCAAGGGCGTGTCTGCTAATTGCAAGGAGCAGCTTGAGCACCCCACATTCCTCAGCCCAGACAATAGGGAAGTAGCACACCTAATCCCTTTAAATGGGTGCCTGGTGTTGCCTGCAAATCTGTTTACACTGTTTAGCAAATGGGAATTAGTATTAGCTGGCATAAACGCCCTGCTGTGCAGACCTTTGTTAACTTGAGGTTACTTCCTTGTTCTCTCAAAGCTGTTAAATGACTCAATCTGGCCTTAATACGTTTCAGTGCTGTGTTCACTACTTTATCTCTCAGGCCTATTGTTTTCTAATGCATCCTCATAAACGTCTAAGAGGTTCTTCATTGTGACAACAATTTGTTCACTAATTACAGGTTCACACGAAGAAAGACCAATACACCATGTGGAAAATCAAATATACACACGGAGGTGGAGGGAGAAGAGATAAAGACAATCTCAAATTATTTTTTTAAAAAAAAGATAGGTCTGGTAGGAAAAGTCTTCCTTAAGCGCTTTAGCGTTCTCATAATTACAGAAACAGGAAATTAATTAATGGTTATGTATTTTACATATTCTGTTAGGGGTCTGTACGGATACTGTACCAGGAAAAATATTAATTTGTGTAGTCTGTGCTGTTCTTTGGTTCATGATATGAGCGAAAACAATGATATTCAGCATTAAGAAAGTATTGAGTATTCATTACTCTGTGCCCAAGGTGTGGAAGATGTGCTCCAAACAGCTTCCAAAACAAATGCATTTACAAAGGAACTAGTAACAAATTATCCCTGTATCCTGAGTTCCTTTATCTGTAACATAAAAACCCTCCATAAATAATATGGCTTCTCTGTACCAGGAAAGAAGCTACCTTAGTTAACTTTTCAGACCTCAGTTAAGTCTTCAAATACTTGCAGCTGGCAGGCTTGCCATCCAAATGAACACTCAAATCATATATGCACATGCAGATTTGTCCAGGGCACAAGTTTATGACCTGCCAGCAGTGGCTCCCTGCGACCCCTCAAACTTACCTTCTGACCCTGTTGCCTCTTTGTCACTACCTTGATAGGAAAAATTTGCCAAAGTCAGCTGTGATGTTCAGCAAGAAAGCGACAACTGCTGGCCTGGGTGTACCTCAGTTCTGCAGCTGCAATAAATCAGCACCCTCCCAGTATTTCAAAAAGCTTCCCTCTCCCCCTCGCTCGCCTTTGGCCAGTGGAGCGAGCCATGCTCATCACCAGAAGTCCCCTGTCACTTTAAGAACTGAAACGGGAAAACCTGTACCATTTTTATACTTTTGTTCATTCTTTTCAACCCATTCTAACTCCATCCCCCTGGGAGCCAGCCCTCCACCAAAAGTTTCTTTCAGTAAAGCACTAGCTCTGTCTATTAAGCTTACCCACCCCTGCTTAGCCTTAACACTGGTTTCTTTGTACTTGCCTGGTGAACTGACCAGCTATACAGCACAATAGCCACAATTACTAAATTACACTCCCTGTCACTGCCTTTTGTATCACACCTCGAACAGGTGTCATTACCATGAAAGGCAAATTGTAATAATCCATCCACAGCCCACCCCCCTCCCCCCCCCATCTTCATAATGTTTTTCTTTTTATTATTATTATTTTATTTTACATAATATATGTGTGAACACTGCACAGAGCCTGAATGGCTGGTAAATGCACAGGACTGAAAGACTGAACTGCATAGACTGCACACACAAACAGCAGCATTTAGGACAACAAAACTGAATGCTACCACATCCCTGACACTGGGAATACATGCAGGTACACAGATATATTAAAACAGTAACATTAATGCCAATAAACGTGGTTATGGAGAACATGTGGGTTTGAAAAAGGCATAGGAGGCATTTCTGAGCTGAGGCTGCTCCCCTGCCTTTATCTCACCCAGCTGTGCCATGGATATGATGGGTGCAGCAGGGCAAACTGAGATCCCTTGCAAAACCCCAGCAGGTGAGGCAAGCATAAAGAAAGCATTGCAGGTTCTAAATTCTATGAACTCAGCAATTAAAGGCAAGTTTTTAGTATAAATTTAGGGTAAATATTTAATGACTTATATGATTCACAAAATCAAATATTTAAGCAATGTTTAAGTAAACCAACAAGAAACTTCTTTACTTAGGCCATTGGAATCTGCCATAACCTTTTAAAAGTGATAAATATATTGATATGTTGCTGTCTGCTGTTTTCTGGGGCCCCACATACTACTGTGTTATTCCAGTTGTACACCACACAAATCCACCGACTTTACTGACTGGAATAAAAGGTCACATAGTAGCAATGTGGGTTCCAAAACCCAGCCTGATAATGATGGCACTGACAGCCCCTGTTGGACTGTTTGGATTTCCTCAGTGCAATGCACAGACAGAAATAAAACACACAAAATTTCATACACTTGCAATGTAACACCTGGAGTGAAAAAGAAAAAAAAGAAAAAGACACTGTGCTCCAACACTTAGTTGAGAACATTCTCAACACTTAGTTGAGAATCTCCATTCTCTAACTCACATTGCCAAGACATTCTGGATTAACAAAAAGTAAGTGACACAAGTCCTGATGGATAAAATTGGTTTTTTTTGTGCTTCTTTTAAAAATTGAAATCCATAGCTAAGCTGTTTTTAGCTTTACAGGTTATTGTAGGAACACAATTGTTGTTCTAGCCGAAGAGAAACACAAGAAGAGATGGCCTGAGAAATCTCCCTCTGATACTTGTTTAGATGCTAGTAGAGGTAAGAATGATTGTAACTGTCTTTCTGAACAATTCTATTCCAGAGCTGAAGTAATTTATGACCTATTAAATACTTGGTATATGATTTCCATGAGGGGCAGATAGTGATAACCCAGACAGAGCTTTTCAAACCTTTTTGCCAGTCGTGTTATGTTGCACATGTCTGAAGAAAGCAAACTGAAGTAGATGGAGGCAATCTGATCCAGGATAGGTACGTCATATTTACACACAAGTAAAACTATTTTTCTTTTAGATATTATGGATTAAGATCCATGAAAAAATATCAAGCTCATGTTCCCTAAAAACACTGGCTGGTGAAGCAAGGCACTGGCTAAATCAGCTCTCTTCTCAGTAAGGGCTTTTGACTTTGACAGCAGTAGAGAGACAAAGGAAAAAGTAAATGAATGTAAAGAAAAACAACTTGATTCTTCATCCACTGCTGTTGTTGTTGGACAAGCAATGACACACGTGGACACCGTTTGGTGAGAAGGTATGAAACCTTTATTACAACACCTGACTCCATATTTATAGGATTTTTACACAGACCAGGGACTGGAGGAAAAGGTGGACACCTCTCCCATCCCATTGATCAAGACAACTGCCCATCAGTTGTTTTTTACTCCAAGAGAAAGTATGTAAACAAACTTGTCATAACATAAGCATGTTCATTATAGCACCCATGTGTGAGAAAGAACTACAAACTATGAAAAACATCAAGCTGTAAAGTGCACCAGAAAACTGCAGAAATCAGGGTGACACACTGCAGTGGGAGAGCTCAAACAAATCTCCAGCACTACTTTTGTTAAGCTATTCTCTATGTGAAATGATCCTTCTGATCAAGGCAATGTTACAAACCTGCCCATTTTTTGGACAATTAGACCACAATTTTTGGACCTACAACATCCACTGAAATAGCTACAGCTAAGTCTGAGAATCCCACTACTCAGTTTATTCCTGCTACAAGTTTGACATCTCCTGACACAGCTGTTTCTCAACATGACAAAAAATTAAATGCAGACAAAAAGAAATACATTTTGCCCTACCCCATCATCCCATTCTTGCACCTTGCACACAGCACTTCAGTAAGTTCCCAAACAGGATGTGCTTCAGGATGCTCCTGCTTCTGAACATAACAAACCCCTCTAACTCACAGAATGAAGCACAGATGTCAATCTTTCAGATAGCTGAAAAAAAGTTTGGATTTTGGCATTTCTTCTGCAAGAGGGACACACCGTACCACACTGAGAAAGCAGGTAAGCTGCTTTGAAGCACATGGCCTCTAGGCCACATCCCCTTTTAAAACTCTAATATCACCATCAAATCATAATACAAAAAGCTTGCAGGGATCACTGCTATTCATAGGCAGGAAAAAATGTCACCCACTTCAGGCACAGAACTGCAGTCATTTGACAGACCCCATGATTACAGTATGGATCTGAGACAGAAGAAAGGGGACAGAAAAAGCATGAACAAGCTTTAC
Source organism: Polioptila caerulea (assembly GCA_013397295.1). Taxonomy (NCBI): domain Eukaryota; kingdom Metazoa; phylum Chordata; class Aves; order Passeriformes; family Certhiidae; genus Polioptila; species Polioptila caerulea. The sequence goes on from VYXF01002939.1 coordinate 232,193, forward strand.
CCTCTTTAGTCTAGACTAGGGTCTGTAATGAAGATGTCTGTCACCAGCACAAGTGACAAGTGGTGGACTGGGGTTATCACTCACAGTACCAAATTTTACAGTCAACAGAAGTTTCTACAATACTCACAAATAGAACTTATACTTCTGTCGATCTCAGCTCTGGGAATTGCATATTTAGGAGGAAGAAAACATAAAAATTGGTGCTCAGGATGCTCTTGCTCTTGATTCTTTACCACACTTTCTACAGTTAGACAAAAAAAGTAAACCAGAGTTGGTGTGACACACTGTCATAACTTGGCAGACATGAAACATAAAAGCAACACAGAAGCTGCCTCATGTCTTGCATAATCTTTGTGAATCACCTGTGAATCATGCTCCTCTGAAATACATCACCAGACTGCATTGAAAGTGCCTTACTTCTCCTCTCCAAATCTTAAAAAGGGTCTTGAATAATTGAAGAGTACAGACAAGGGCCACAGAAAAGGTTTACAAATTGTGGGCAAAGAACCCTATTTTACAATGAGGGATTTAAGGAATTCAGTTTCACAATAAAGCTGAAAAGAATTTAATTTATGATTCTAAATGTTTTTATGGTGAAACATTTCACCTGCTTATAGAGTCTCCAATCTGTCAAGAAAGGGAATATGAAGGATTTAAGATTTAACTTTAAAGCTTGGCAAACTCAGATTAGAAACAGAATCATCTACTCCTTTAAATGCAGACTGATTCACTATTGGAATGATTACTGTGGAAAGAGCTGGCCTACCCATCTTTTGATACCTTCAAAGTAATGGATGCTTTTTTGGACAAGCTATTTTCATGCTGACAACTTACAGAGTTAAATGATGAAATAACTAGGTGAGATTTGCTGGCTTTGTTTTATACAGTGGGTGAGACAACAATTTAATAGTCCTCCATATTAAAACCTATGAATTTATGGACCGTGTCAATGGTTAAACATTTTTCTCCATCAGGTATGACAACAGTTTCCCTCCTCACTTTCCAGGTAAGTTTAAATACAGGTTTATTATATTACTTTCCCTCCCTAGGGCACAGGCAAGACAATGGCCGTGAAAAACATTGAGTAGATAATGCTGAATCTGAATCTCTACAGTGCAAATCCAACCTTTTCAATAAGGCCCTTAGGACTAGCATGTATCTATGAAGATATCTGGAACAGACATATCTGAAGAGATGAAGTGGTACAAGCAAGCTCCTTCAATCACAGAACCCAAAATTAAAGTTCTTAAGAAAGAAATGACACCACTTGCTACATAAATCTCTGTGCAGCATTTATGAATCATTGCAATAGTGAACCATGTTTAGGAAAAAAAACCACATTAATAAAAGACCTATTAAAATCTTATTGGACTTTTTTTTCTTTTCATTTTACAAAGTCTGGATGACACCAACTTCAAAATCAAGCATTACATTCCACTCACAGTATGAAGGCCTCAACTGAACATGCTACTGCCACAGTACTAACCCAGCTCCCTCGAAGTGGAAAGTAATAGTTTGAAATCACACACACACACACAATTGGGAACACAGGCCCAATCTCATGTCTGAAAGAGGCTGTGCCTCATTTAACAGAGATTTCATTAGAAACAGCCATCCTCTACTGACATGGTCACAAACTAGCAGGGATTTCTTTCCTAACTCCCAGTGTATGTGTATAAATAAACAGAGGGAAAAAAAAGGGAGAGAGAAGTTGTATGCATCTGGGTGTACATACAAAACATACATACATAAAATCTCTTCGTGCCCTGGAAGGCTGTAGGAGTTATTTCAAATATTTTCCATGATAGCAAATAGTTATGTTACTCTTGCAACTCTCAGCCCATCCTTAGCATTGAAGCAAACAATTGGTTCTAACACATTCTGTCATCGCTTCTACAAGTTGAACTACCAAGCCTTGGATCTGCCACACTTTAAAATATTCAAGAACTGTGCTGTAAGAATCAAATTATTGAAAAACATTAAGTGTGCACCTCTATTAGAATGTGCAGCCATTTTCCTAAATAAAACAAAACCTGGAAAAAACTCCTCCCTTGGGCTTTGATGATATGAAGAATAAACATGTCATTTTATCATGACCTTTCCTGTCCACTTTCTCTATCATAACACACTACTTAGCATACTGCACGAGACAGACGAAAGTTTGCTGGGCTGCCCAATTTTGTTCTAGTCTCCTGATTTATTATGTTAAGTACTTATCTGATATCTGAATTAAATGAGACTATCAACAGTAGAATCTAGTTTTAATGAAAAAAAAAAAAGATTGAGGAAGACTTGCCTCTTATAGGGACATACCTGAATATATCCAGCCTTTGTTTGAAGCCCAACATAACTAGAAAAGAGTTCTTAAACTTTCTACTGTCCCCAACTCTCCCTGTTACCTCCTTTCTCTTTTACCTGGTACCATTGCTCTTTCTGCAATATTTAAGCACAATTTTCATGTTCTTTTTACGAGATTCTGTCTAAAATATTGTAGATTATTTCCTGGTAACACTAAAATACAGACTCCTCTATCAACTGATATGTAAATCTTCTGTCCTGGCTTTCATCAGCTTTTCATTGATTATTCAAATAATCTCTTCTCTGGCTTTGATAAAATCATTCTTTTTCTAGACAGTGGTTAGAGCAACTTATCTCTCTCTTTGCAGTGCTTTCCTTCCTGCTACTTCCTTCACTCCTGCCTCCAGTTTTCCTTCCTTTCCCACATCAAATTTCAGGTGCCATTCTTCAAGGCCAGGCCAATTGCACTTTTTGTCAATTTTTATTCAGTATATCATTCAACCCCCTGGCAAGTATGTATGACCAGCCAAAGTGACCAACTTTCCAATCCAATCTGCAAGCAAATACCCTTCTCTCTCTTGCTCACTGTCCATTACAGTTGGGAAGATTTTCAGGCCCACCTAAAATTACCTTTTTGTTACATTTACAGTTACTGTTTCTCCTTATGAACTTCGTAAGTTCCTGTTAAACTCTATTGCTATACATTTTTTGAGAAGAAAAAAGAACCCAGCACAAATCTCACCACTGTTACAGCAAGATTGCTGCCCAAGATACTGATCATCACTCTTTTCCTTTTCCTTGATAACCCGTTAATCCTCATCCATCTTCCCCTGTCTGATTGCTAGGGTTTTGGAATAGAAAGTAATTTTTTTCCCTACATTTGCACAGCAAATAGTACAACAGGGCCTTCATCCAAGACATGGATCCTTAGTATTATGGTATTAGAAGTTCTAAGATAATGTATAGAAGGAATAATTACAAGGCCAGAGATCTGCTGGACTGCATTATACACAATAAACGCTGCAGACACAGTAGATTTCCTAACTACAGCTGCACTGGCACAAAATAAACCATGGTCCCACACACCACATCACATTTATACAATATATTTTTAATATACTAGCAAACAAGGAGGAGTTTCTGATTATTTTGTTATTTTATATAGACAAGGTAGGAATAGTTCAAACCTAATGACTCTGTCAGTTGCTCTTTATACTGTAATTTCTGCTACGCTTTTTTAGTGATCACAGACATATGTCTCCTTACCAAATTAAGTACATTCATATTTAAGTGACAGCATATTTTTAGAATGCAACATTATATGTTGGTAACAAAAAACTATGACATCACAACATCTAAATTTATAAAAAAGCCAGTGTAATACCCTGACAGTATCAAATTAAAATAAAATTACACTATATTATTATAACGTTTGAAATTTATATTAAAGAGTTTGGAAAATGAACATTTAAAAATGTATTGTTCCATACAGAATTTGTGTTTCAGGTACGTTGGATCTTGAATTTGTTAACACAAGAAAGAAAAAAAAGCCACAGGAATAGAAAATAAGATTTCGAAGATGCAAATAATTATTTAAGAACACATGTAAACTACCCCCCACCCTATTTTCCTCACAAAGCTTCATAAACAGAGCACACACACAGACACAACCACCATTGCAAAACCAGTTGTAATGACAACAGTCAGAAAAATAGAGACTATGTACATAAACCAAGCTGGCACTCAAAAATAAACCACACACATTTCTAAACAGAAGGTTTTATGAAAAAGAAGGAGTATCTGTAACATTGCATCACAGATCTACACAGTATGGAGTTTATCTCACTAATCAGTCATTAAGAGAAGGTTTAATAGTTCCACAAGGGAAGGTAATTCCCTCTTTTTCTAACATCTTCATATCATTAAGGGACTGGTAGTTTCATAGAAATGTGCTTACAATCTTCTGATTCAGAAAACAAAAGTACCAAATATCTAACACTGAAGGAAAATAAACCCCATTGAAACTAAAAATACTAAAGACTCTGCTCAGAAATCCTGCCCCCTCTCCCCCCCATTAGATGTGGTTAGTGTTTATGCAAACGTGTTACTAATGTGTATTACAAATTAAGCAGAACAGAAGAATCTTTTGCCCAGACTTACAGGACATTTTACATCTTAAATTAGATGAGCAGCAACAATATTCATTTTGAGTTCTAAAATACCTTTCACAGACAGAGAGGTTAATTGGTTGATCTTAGACTATGGATAAAATTCATCACCTACATTAAATGCATGTGTACAGATAGATAGATATAAAAACACATATATATATATATAAATATATATATATCTATATAAATAAATGTATCTTTGCACTTTTTGAGAAAGTTATTTTAATTAGAAAAACAGACACCTTTTTGAAATTAATTAAGTTCAAATCCTGTTCAGGAAAAACTTGCATATTATTAAAACTGTATTTTTAACTCTTATTCAAATACAGCCATGTATTTTTGGTAAATTTATTATTAATATCCCTGGTATGCAGATAAATGTTTAATAGGAAATTGATATACATTTCAAAAGAACAAATAACTATGTTATAAGCACTGTATTAAAAAGTAACTATGGCATATTTATGGATACAAAAAATCCTAATAGGGTCAAACTTATAAGACACTGACTAACGTTACAAGTAGGTACTCAGAAACATGCTGCATTTTCCCCAAATTCCATTATGGTAACAAACACAAAAAGATGCTGATATCCAGTTCTGTTAAGTACATCTTTAGTTCCACCCATTACACAATATCAAGTCAGAAAACAGTTTTATCTCACTGGTGGCTCAATGGCGCAGCCTATGTGTGCAAAAGTAGAACACAGCAAGTTTCTGGTTTTAGAAATGAGTGCCAACCCTCTGGTTTTGCTGCATTTAGATAATCAAACATACCTACAATTTCCAAAAGTGATGAGTTGCATAAATGAAGGAATATTTTAATACAATATGCATACTTACAGACCTAAACTAATTAAATTATTGACAACATAAAACATGAAATCCAAGCGATTCTGTGCAGAATTAATAAATAAGTATAATTTATTTGGGTATTTCTCTGTAGGACTAGATCTGAGACAATGATTTTCACTCAACCTTTATTAAAAAGATACTGAGGAATATTTATGTATATGCATATATAACACAATTTCACCTCACCACCTTTAAAATGCCCATTTGGGTACAAGATTACTGCTTGGTTTGTTTCATATTTTCAGAGAAAAAATACCTACTTAGATTTACACTTTCATTTTCAAAGTGATATATCAGTATAAAATGTTTTACTACTCTGACACAAATAAAGAGTGAATTCTTAGCTTACAGCTACAAGCTAAGCAATGGAGCACAGAAGGATGCAAAGCACAAACAAACACTCTCCTATATATGCATTTAACACAAATTAGCTTGCCCACTTCCCCAGCACAACCCTCAGTCAGTTCAAAGAAACCAAATTCATGATTTCTGCTTAAATATGATCACAAACCAGAAACAGCACAGGGTCTAAGTGTGGACTGCAAAAATCAGGGAGAGAGAAGCCGTGAAAGAGACAGGGACTGCTCAGCTCACGCCTAGAAATAACTGGATAATAATTTTCAGACTGGTGAAAATACCAGTTTGTTGACTCCAGGTGGGTGTCCGATACCTGGCTATGACATGCCATGACCTGTGCCACTTGTTCCAAGTGAGCTGAACAATCTTAGGGGGTCTGAACTGGGGAGACCAGCAAGCAGTGCAGTTTGTTTAGTTAAAGAAACAATCCCCTAGTTAATTTGACAGATTTTAAATAAAAATAAAAAGCCTTTAAAAAAAGAAAAAGTCACTTTCTTCCTAATGGAATATAAGCACATATCCATAGAAATGCAGAGGCAAAACTCTCAAATAAAATCTTTTTCACAATCAGATATTTGTATTCTGTTTTAGCGAACGAAGTCACAATGGTTTTATAAAGCCAAGTATACCGACATAAAGAAGGCTTTTTTTTTTGTCATGCAGAGTTCGCTGCTAATCCAGACGTAGAAAAGAACAGTGTTTTATATTTACACTCCATTCTTTTTTTTTTTCTATTATTCTAATTAAATGACCCCGCATATTTACTCAAGCTGTTTAAGCAGGTAAGAAGTGCAAATAACACGGCTTGCATCACGTTACAAACCCAACTAAGTAAGAAAGCTGCCAGCACAGAAATATATATTAAATTCAGAAAAAACAGATAATTTATATAAATAAATAATACATATATTAAATTCAGAAAAATTTATGCACCAGTTAATTTGAGGAGTGCAAAACATCTTTTGGATATTTAAGGATTTTTTCTTTTCATTGTTAGCATCCCTTATTTTTCGTAAACATGCAATTAACGAAAAATTCCTGGATTTAACTCAAGCTTGGGTAATGTTGTCCCTTTGTGTTCTACCTGAAATAGTCTTGCAGGTTTGTTTACAAATAGGTCAAATGCTCCTATTTCTTTATATGCAAAAGAAATCCATACACTAATTTCATTTTATTTGCTAATGCTGTTCATTGCTGACTGTTAATAGTTTATCTGGCCATTTTCAAGTTTTTTTGAAGATCTTGTAGTGCTTAGAATGCATGAAAATGATCAGCCACATACTTGTCACTAAATTGTCCAAGTAAAAAAAATCAAATGTGAGAAACAGCAGTGACAACCTGCATCCTACAACAAATACATCTTGGTTTTAGCAGTAATAGTTTTGTGTACTTATTTAGGAGAGCTCTTTAGCGCTCATTTAAATAGAAATTTGTATTTGGCCATGGACATGCTCATAGCCTGAAATGAGATATTTATTCTGTAAAAGTTAAATCCCTACTCCAACTGTTTCTTTGGTTGCTGTTTGCTCATTCTAGAATTTAACTGGTTACACACATTGTTTTCATGTTTGATCCATTGAAATAAAACTAGACAACTTTTATAGACATGGTTTTATTGAAATGGATGTTTATTAGTTAGATCATACTGCTCTACAGAAAATAATTCTCCTGCTGCTTATAAACATTTTGATCAGCCATATTCAAGTGAAAGAACAAGTCTAAGGGGGAGGGGGAAAGGAAAAGAAGGAAAATGGGAGGAGTAGAGACGGATACCATGCACAATTCTCATGTGACCTGTGGTACTACCTAATTAGAAAACTTAAACTTTCGTTGGAAGCAGCAGTATTCCTACTATCACATTTCAGCCCGTGTTGGCTGATTTACCTACATTTCCATGAGCAGAAGAAAAGAAAATGCAACGCATGGTTTTGAGGAAGAAATCTAATGGCACATTGTAAACAAGCACCACCAGTTTAGAAACTGAATGCAAATACAGCAAAGGGATTTTTCCAAAAGATCTTTCTTCATTATGGTACAGGACACATAAGAGAACGCTACTGAACTGCAACCTCAATTATACTGGCCAGCAAATTACCTTTAACCATTAAATTAGAAAATGTTCTTCAGCGCTATTCAGTTTAGCATTCTACACTGTCTCCAGGCTGAAGGTGGTCTGCATGTTGAACTTAGTACTGTGTGGGTTATAGTCTTTGTTTGCAGTCTTAACTGGGGATTGCACCTTAGCTACCGTAGTTCAAGCGTAAAAATACTTTGTCTGTAACACTATATACTGTTGCCAGCGACCCTCTAAATCCTTGAACCAACTGTGTCCTCTGGTGTCACAGAAGATAATGCCAATTTATTGCAATGTGTGGCTTTTTTAACTGATTAAAATTAAGCCGTAAACACGTGACAATGGAATTAGCACATTTAGAGAGTCTGTTTTCCCACATCCCATTTTGCGCTAGTGCGGCTGATCCCTGCAACTCTACGCGGGTGCAATTTTAATGACTTCGCTAGGTTTTGATGTTCTTATGAAAAAGCAGTGCTTGGTGTTTGTGGAGAAGGTAGATATGGAGGCTGAGTAGCTGTGATTGCGGACACTGTGACATCGTCTCTGTTTTTCGATAGGATCGGTGTCATTTTCCTCCCCACGATAAGACACCTCACTGACAGAGCCCGATTAGGGAAAATTTTATTATAAAATTCACTTCTATCGAACAAGGATGGAGTGATAAACAGTTCAGCCTCAGGGAAGAAACAGGAAAAGATTTTTCTCCTCTCTCTCTCTCTCTGTGTCCCTTTTTTGTTTTCCTTTTTTTCCTCCATTTGAGAAAAACCCTCCCTCCTTGTAGAACTTTTCCTGAACGTGAATGTGTTAAGCTAATAAGAATTCTCCAAATGTAGAGATCAAAGACATATGAATGTTGTTCTAAAACGGCAAGAGTTGTGTTACCTCACAACTCAAGAATATGAATTTAAAAAGTAAAAAGTGAGGACATTTTCTGAATTACATTTTCTGTCAAATTCATTAAAATCAAAAGTCTTCGGAACAGGAAGCTTAGCCAAACACGATTTTATTTTCCAATATTCACTTACATTTCTCCCTGGTTAGAAAACTGGCAAGCTGCAGGGTAAACAGGGAAAGTGGATGCTTGTGGCCCTCTAATGCTTGAAGATGGACTAACCTCCAAGGAAGAACATAAAAGAAATATTGATTTTATCTTTTTTTTAAATACTAAAACATCTTTGCTTCTGTGTTTGATAGCTCACAGAGGATACCTCTAACAGGGCATCCAGTGCCATATATACAACATATTTCTGTACAGTAATCAGCACAGAGGTAGTAAATATCATCTCTAGAAGATGGCTTGGGGATCTTGGAGAATGAAGTCCAGGTACACAGAGTAATTAATTCCAGTTCTTATTTTTTTACTTTACATATTTTCTTAATTTATGTTGTGTCACTGAAACACATTCATTAACTGGTTAGGAAATAAACAGAGCTAAAAAGCAATTTTTCTAATAAAAGAAAAAAGAAAAAAAAAGAAAGGAACACAATGGAAAAGAGCGTACTGATGATTTTTTCAGGCTTTCAAATCCAAGCTGTAACAATGCCATGAACCAAATGGTTGTCTTGGTTGCTCAATAACAAAATTTCCAAAGGAAGAAAACCCTGAGCACTGCCAGTGTTTTTTAAATTTATGTCCAAATTGGAGTCACTACATTGAAACCATTCCCTCAAGATGGTGGCCTCAAAGTTATAGATGCTCCTTAAATGAGTTTTAAGCTCTTTCAATTAGAACATTACAAATCTGCTGTCAAAGACAGCCTTAGCATACAAGTCCTTCCGGCAGTGTTCTAGATTTGCTTTTATTAAATAACAATGGGGGGATGTTTACAAGCATATATAATTTTCATTAGGCACACTCAACCCAAATACAGTATACATATGATGCAAACTTCAAATAACTTCAGTAGCAATTGTAGCCCTGAAGTAAAAACTTGCCAAAAATGCCTCCTTATTTGGAGAATATCTTTATAGAAATTGTCTTTACTGACATCTGTGCCCTTATATTAAGGCAAATAGAAGTATTAACTGAACGGTCTGCTGAAATAAACACTGCAATAAATTTTATGGTTCTATGAAACTACATTAGACTCAGCCATCAAGACAGAGCTCAGCTTCTCTACTTGCAACTTGTATGAAAGAAGAGATAAAAATGTTATTTAACACTCTTGGAATAGTCAAGACAAAACATGAGTTCCATCTATCTATAATTTCAAGTTGAGCGCATCGTACTTTTAATAATGTACACATTTTTTCAGAAGTCATGATCATACTACCTAGTCTTATCATGAAACAGTAGATTCTATCAAATATTATCACGATATTTTTGGACTTATGATTCAGTTCTATGTTGTGTAGTTTCACACAATCAGAAAAAGAAAAATGTTTACAAAGAGGACTGTATTACACAAAACATCAGTGTGAAAAAATATGACTAATGAAGGTAAGGCAGATCAATTAAAGGGCAAGTTGGAACTCCAACACATTTCTTCTTAGCCTTCAAAATAAGATTTTAAACAATGAATTAGTGATTTCAGTGGGGGAAGTAGCCAGAGGAAAAAAGTGCATCATTTGACTAGTGGTCTGTTAGCTAGATTTCCTTCAATAACTTCTTAAAAGAACATTTGCTTCTGATTGACTGTAGCTGCAGCATCAGAGCTGTTAACTGTATATTAAACATGAAAAAAAAAAATACAGCTCAATAACCCCATCTAAACACAGAGGAATTCTAATTAGCAACAACAAGGCAATAAGGCTGTTCTCCCCTATAACTTCTTCCATGTAAATGTCTCTAAACCTGCTTGGAACTTATTCTCTTTTCTGAGAGGGGGGCAAAAGAAAAACTCTTTCAATAATTTAACTAGGTCAGTGTCACATACTCCTCGTGCCAAAGCTGGCCATTCCTGTCCATGTGCAGCCTGAACAGGGAGCTGGTGAGAATGGCAGGAAACAAAGGAGAGCAGAGAAGAGCATCATTCTGTCCTGTGTAAATACATGGTGTTGCACTTTGCAACAGAAATCAGAGTTGTACCTGAACTCCACTACCCAAGTGAATAATTAGGATCTGAACACAATTACTAATTGTTTGGGTTTTTTTCCCCTGTAATATATCCAAACATCAGCATTTACTAGAAGTCTCCTGGAAGGACGAAGTAATTCCCTTTCCCTCTCCAAGATGTAGCACATGAGTTGCCTGTGTGGATCCCTGTAGTTCTAAATAGGTTTATCTAGAAGAAATAGTCAAACAGTCTTTTCTAAGAGGAGTGCCTGATTGGTTAGCAGAAAATTGATACAGTGGAGAGAAGAATAACTGATAAAGAGATAATCCAGTGTGGCAATGTAGTTCTGCAGTGCTGTAGCTCTAGCCTTCATTGGGTGGTGAGTGTAGGGTGATGGAAGAAAAAGGACAGGCTTCTGTTGTTTGCATTTGAAGTATGAGGGAGACATGGTGTGAGCAAACTTCAGATGTGAAGAACAAAAGCCCAGTTTTCCTCTATACCATCTTTAACTATAAGATGAAGCCTAAAGCTGAAACACTGTGCTATTCCATTTTTACAGCTGATGTTCACTTTATCTGTTTTTTACCTCTACAAAGCAGAGATGCAAATACCTACATGTACATATTCAGTGCATGCATAGCTTCATTTCTAGAGACAGGGTCAGTGTATATGTTCTAACCTGACCTCAATTTATGCAGTAATTTCCCAGACTGTTACATCACGCTCATTACTAGCAAAACCAAACATTTCCCAAGCAGGCTATATTTAACAAATGTCTAAAATTATTTCTGCAAGGATTAAACATCCACAAATCATTTTATTTTATTTTATGTAAGTGAATAATTTGGAGAGAAGAATAGTACCTAAGCTGGTGGTGGATCAGAGTATGCCAGTTACAGGAGCACTTAAGCGCCCATTGGCACAGCAAGACTCAAAGACCCGGTAGGTTTCAAAGAAACACTTCTTTTTTTCTCCCCCCCTTCTAGAACTCTTTGCTTTCTAGTAAAGCTGCAACCACAATGTTCTCTCCCTTAATGCCACCATAAAAAATCAAAACACTTTAAAACAAATTGATGTCCTCTTTAATATAGTCATCACATCATCACAGTGCCCTTGCACCCTGCTTGGTGACAACCAGGGGGATGCACACACACATCTCTCTCTTGCTTGCTCTCTCTCTTTTTCTTTTTTTTTTAAGGCATTGAAGCGGGCAACAAAGAAGGAGAGAAAGACTGGGAGAGACACTCAATTGAGATATTGGCACCTTTGATTGACAAGATCTAATCAGCTTATCTCCACACTAATAAAGTTGATGGCCTGTGGAGCTGGTATATGTCCAGCTTCAAGTGAACTTTCAGTAGCCAAAGCCTCAAGGGCCAGGACTAAGACTGAGCTTATCTAAACTGATTTAAATCAATTCCTAATGGGCTATTTCAATTTGATCAATTTGAAAGGTTGGAAACCTGTAACCACTTGACTAAATTGTCTTGATTCATGCTGGCATCACTGGAGATTTGGTCAGAGGCACAAACTATTTATCTACAATAAAACAATGGAGTACAACTGATACACTCCTGAAATTATTTCACCCTCCTTAAGGTACCGTTCAGTTTATTACAAATTGGGTATTTTACAGAGCAACTCCTCTTGTACTCAACAGAACATTTTGAAGTATGATGCTTGAAAATGGGTAGTGAATGCCACAAGCAAAATTCCCTATGTCATGAGAGGGAGATGAAGTGCTTTGTAGCTCTTGAACCATTGGCTTTGTTTTTCTAAATTAACAGGTTCCTTTATGTGTTTTGCCTGTCCCACCAAAGGTGTGATGGCAGAATGGAACACTCTGAAAGGAATGACTTGAGCTTTCGGATAGATTTCATTCATTATCACCAAAATTAAACAATTCATTTCTGAAGTTCTTGGAATTCATTTTGCAAAGCTCAATGCACTTTCAACTCCAGAATAACGTGTTAAAGAAACATATGTGGCTATATGTACTGCATCACATGAGGAAAAGGGCTTGCTGCTTCTTTTGGGGTAAATCACTACTTGTAGCAATGCAGAGAATTTCATAGCATCAAATTGCATCTACACAAGATAATTTCTGAATTACGAACTCTGTTATCCATATAAAAAATAGTTTTTTTGGATAACATGGTATTACTCAACAAACATCTCATGAGGTATATACTCACATGTACTTTACAGATTTGACAAAGCATGAGCAGTGAACCCAAATATAAGTATTTTTCAGTCAATAGCACACATGAACACCGTAGGAATGTCTTGTGTTTAATAGAGGTAATTTAAGCACTTTCCAAAGGAAGAGTTTTTTGGTATTAATGCTAGATTACAAAAAACCCTAAGCAATATTTTCATTCAGATTGTGGTTTTCAAGTTGTAATTGCTTTATACAAAATCCACTCTAGTGTTATCACTCAATATCATCTTCACTGCTGTACATCTGAAGATAATTTTGCAATAAAACTTAATTGATAGAGCTTATTTTTCACTAATCTCCTAATATAGAAAAATGAAAAAGTACTAACAGTACGTATTATAAGCTATGACCCTCACAGTGCAGGATATTTCTAGTTTATCAAACTAAAATAGATCCATTTTACAGCATCAAATATTTTATATACTTTAATAATGTAGAGACTTTTTCCCCAAATAGGAAGCAAATGGAAAATTCCATTAATAAAGGAAAATGTGGAGAGTAAAAGTCATTCACAAAGAGGATAAGCAGAACATCTCATCTCATAACATTACTAGCTTGTGCCCCACTGACCATTAGTGCAAAATTTCAAAACATTTCAGTTATGGAAATCAGTGAGTCTGCCATCAGTGACATCTATTAAGAAGCTAAATTCAGTGATTTTATAATTATAAACTGAACTCCTTCTGATGTACTGCATAAACTGGATTCTGAACATGACTTTTAAAAAATTAAAACATTGTGGATTATTTTTATTTCCTTCTCCTTCGGATAAGTGAGACACGGTATCAGTCCTAGGACTTCTCATCAGTTAAGTAAACAGTTCTAGTGATTACAGAGAATATCAGAAGAGAAAATAAAGCATTAGATGTTTGCAGATGAGGACTGACATTTTGAATTCATAAGGCTTTACTTGAACTCCAATACACCTTAAAGACAATGCTTCCAGAGCAGAGAACTCCCCAGGCACCAGCCAGTCATTAAGACATCATAAAAAATGTCCTGTAATCCTGAGACCTGGGGTCACACTGAGATCCAGCCACTGCAGCACTGTGTTCCTGAGCAGAGGAGGTAAATTCTGTCTTGAAAAATAAAAGGTCTGCAGAGACAGGGAGCCACATTTGGCTCACAATCAACAGTTTGTCTGCTTGCCCCAGACTTTGTTCCCAGTTCTACAAAAATCTGCTGGAATGGACAATTTGATACTTTGAACACCTGGGTGCTGCTCTGCGATCTTTGTAGGCTGAAATGAGATAAACCTAAACTGTAAAACTGAGATTATTTCTCTGCTCCTGCAGTGACTCTGAACTCTCTTTCCTCTCTTTCCTCCCCAAATCAGCCACTTTCCTGCACCACTTCTGTTTTGGTCTCACAGAAGGATCCAAACTCATTGATTACTCAGACGTGACTCAAACTAACCGAGAGAATCAAGAAAAATGCTTCTACTATTTGTGATGTCTATATAGGCTTTAAGATACCACCCTTCCTGATAATTCAGGATTTCTGTAAGACAGAAAAGATATTCGTAATAACCACAAACATCTTTCCAGATCTGCACAGGCCTCATTTTTCTCCACCTCTGAGGCAAATCGAGCTTGGTGCTGCCTTCTTACTTTTTTTTTTTTTTTTAATTTAACATCACTGTGCTTTTGTCTGTCAACAGAATGAGTATAATATCATTGTTTCTGTCTCTCAAGAGGATTACATGGATGCACAAATGAAGTTCTGAGAGCCCGTGGTATTAAAGAGCAAAACCACACTGCCATCAAACTGAAAAAAAAAATTGCAGCAACTTCAGTTTTAAAATGCAAGTATGGCCTTATCTTTGCATTTAAATCCTCTCATACTGTCATTTAATGATGGAGAAGTTTTCTAAACACAGTCTTCAGCACGCCAGGATCACTGCAGATATATCATGCAGAAGTAAGGACTGTAAAAGGCTGAAAGACTTGTGCTTTGTCTTCTGTGAATGAAGATGCTGCTCTCCAGACCAAATCAGCCTCTGCATTTTTTGGCAGTCAAATCATAACAAGGCCAAAGTAATACTAAATCATTGATGAAGTTTTTAAGTTTAAATATCAAAGTGGTATATATACAGGAGAACTGTTGACATTTGAATTTCAGCAACAGGCACTTTTTAGGCATTTCAAACTCTGTAAAATCTGACATTTCAGTGTTCATATACAAAACCTGCAATGATACAAAACAACACCTCTCCACCAATACTTTGTCATTTAAAACTTTCTTCTTTGTTATCTAGTCACATAGTAACATTTCAGAACATATTATTGCCTAGAAACCTGTCATCCTTATGTAAATAGGAAAAATCTGCTGTATATTAATTATGATTTTTTGTAGTGATCACTTTCAGTCTCCTTGTTTCCAGTAGTCAGGTTTTCATCCCCTTTATTATTCATGTGGAAATCTTTTCTGGCAGGTAAAATATAGTACTTTCATGCAATGTTTTGATGAAGCACGCCAGAGAAAATGAAATGAAATGAACTGGACTACCCCAAAAAGAAAAACAACATAGGTGAAATACAACTGTTCAGTGTATTATTTTCATGACATATGGGAACTAACCTGTACTGTGCCTCAATTATTCCATAATGTATAATGTCTGTATCCCCAACCTTCTAACAGCTGGGATTGAAATGTTTTGACATGATGATCTCTAGGTGGCAATACTGAAAGTATTAAAATATAGATATAAATAGGTGATAATGAAGAACAAAATGTGTACCATTTTCTTGCAGCCATAGTTTGCAAATTAACAAGCTGCAATTGATTTTTCTTTGAGGTCAATAACAGCATTTATTGATCCGAGAAGTTAATACTCACTGAGGTCAATATTGTATCTCAGGGGTCAACATATCTGGAATCTGACTTCTACTTCCTGCCCATATATAAGCATTATATAGACAAAATGGGAAAATTTCATCTTTGGAGATAAAGCACTGTATTTGACAGGATAAAAATTCACCAAAACATTAAAACTTAAGGACAGAGTCTACCTGAATCATTTTCAGACAGTTCTCAAACACTTAAAACATTATAATCTAGAAGTATTGTCTTCATGAACTGTATCTTCAGCTCTGAACTTAACATCTCCAAGTACAGAATGGTCACTCATTGCACTATTTCCTCACAGCAAAAATGAAACCATTTTAGAGACTACTCTATATCAGGGGACATCAACATATTTTACCAAACTAAACTAAAATTCATTAAAAAATAATAGCTGAATAACAGTTGTAGTGGTTTTGATTTTGGTTATTCCCCATACTTTCTAATGTGATCTCAGGGAAAATCAAGAGAAACTTTCCTGCTGCCTTCAATGAACTCTGGATTGGGCCCTTGTAAAATCACATGAAGTTTTCTTCTGTAGTTTGTTACCCAAGCATTAACATGTCAAAAGGAAAACTAGAAGTGAGCAATTAGTCTCCTAATTGCTCACTGACAAATATCAATGAAGCTGTAGCACACTTTTGGAAAACGACAGGGAAGGTAACAAATTTCAAGCTCATACAGGGATTTTTGCATCTCCACTGCAACAAATGGTCAAGAGCACAACATCTCAAAATATGGAAGTTACATATTAGCTTTTTAAGGAATCGTCATTGTGTGAAGAGATACTATTAAACTTACAGCACAAATGAGGCACATTGTGGCAAGCATTTAAATTGGCTAAAAATGATACTCCAGGAACTCTAATAATATTCATCATGTTTGCAGAACTTAACAATTCAGGAACTTTCTATCATTATGCATAGCAGAAAATGTTATTTTATGCATGAATAAGCTTTAACAGAAAACCTGATAGTCCACAAATTGTACAGAACTAAAACTGGTTGGTTAATACACCAACTCCTGAGCTGTGTGGTAGGAATGAGGGAAATATGGGTCATTTGGATTTTGGCACCAGGACTTTTCTTTGAGTGCTTGAGCAAGCAAAGAATCAATAAAACAGGAGACCATAGAAAGCTATTTTCATTGTTAAGTCAATATTTTACCTTCCTGTATCAAAATTTTGCTTCAAATTTCATAAATTTACAAGGTAAATCTTTAGAACACTCATTTGTCACCAAAACATAGTAGTTCTCAGACAAAATGTACACCTAATGGTCCAAGTGTGTTATGCAAAGCATTTTAGATGAATAAAAGGTTCTGTTACAAATGGTCTAAGTTGTTAAAACGTTTTAAGGGATAAGATCATGCAAATAAGTATCCACGTATCCAACAGGAAAATGGAATGAAGTAGTAAGCATTGTTCTTTAAAAACGTACAGAAATACATGGTTGATTTAATTCAGAAGTAAAAAAACTACAGTCAATCTTATTTTGAACCACTGGTTCAGATTACTTTCTTAATTAAACATCCACTGTCTGTTTTTGCATAGCTGCTAAACATGGCAATTTCCACCAAAAGAAAAGAAAACCTTTCAAACTCAGTTTTGTCCCTCTGGGTGGACAGGAGGACATGCCATACCTCCATACATTTCCTTAAGGGCTACATAGGTTATGGCATATTCTTCTTTGTTCTGTGACTTAATTTATTTTAATTTTGGATTTGAAGAAACTTTCTTGGAAAAAGGAGATCACAAACATTATTTTGTTGTTTTAATAGCTGAATAAAATAATAGAAAAACATCATCAACATAGGGAAAACACCAAAGTTTATCTGAGCGTATTTTACATTTACAAATGATTAATTTATTCCACAAATTCAATGTCATTTCCATTTCTGTGTGCCAGGTTTTAAAAAGCATTTGTAAATGTTTTCTTCAAAGATTAATCTTAAAATGTTAAAATTAACATTTATTCTGTAATAAATAGAGTACATACTTAATTTAGTTCATGACATATTTATAAAGTTTATGCTAGAATATTTGTTGTATAGAACATTTTATGGGTATGCAATAAAAAACCCTTCACTTGAATTATTAACATTTGAGCAATACTCTGACTTACCATTTTAAACTCATTTGAGAAAATATAATTTCTAGACTGGATTTAAAATACATCCTCCCAATAAAACTGAAAGTAGTTAATTAAAAAAAAAAAAAAAAGAAAATTAATGTGGTCCCTATGTTTCATTCTTAACACTTCTATACCTCATATTTCACTACTGAAGAACAGGGCACTAAAACAGAAAAATCACTTATATAGAGAGTAAAGCAAACATAATAGTTTTCAGAAAATTTCTCAAGATGGCATTTCAGTCAATTATTACAGTAGGCAAGTGCCAAAACATTCAACACATAGAAATTTTACAGCACTCTATTATAAAAATCAGATTAATACTTTGAAGACATCTGTAATGAAAACACAGAATTATTGCATCCCTGTGAATAACAAAAAATCAAAACTTAAACAATTTTCTCATTCCAACTGTTTTGCACATTGGCTCCCTAGATCCTGCAAGAGAGCTAAATAGAAGCCAAACCCCAAACACAAGAACACCTGAAAACTTCAGTTTTAGAGAGTCACTGACTCCATAAAATATGGAAAGATTCACCCCACTAGAAACCAGCCACGCAGATGCAAGAGATTACCTTTGCACCATGTTTATCTTTGCAAGACATGCGATGAAATTTGAGGAATTTATTTCACAAAAATGCAAACGACAACAATTATCTAATCCTGATCCCTTGGTTTGGAGATAGTTAGACAGAGCTCAACCTCCCTCATGGAAACAAATTCTTATCTTACAAACCTTTCTGGAAATGTACTAAGTAAAACAGAGAGGGGTTGTCTGGTGACACCAATAGATTGGCCTGAAGTTGTGTCAGGAGAGGTTTCGGTTGGGTATTAGAAAAAACTTCTTCCCCCAGAGGGTGTTTGGGCACTGGAACAGCTCCCCAGGTCAGTGATCACAGCACCAAGCCTGACAGAGTTCCAGAAGTGCTTGAACAGTGCTCTCAGGCACATGGGGTGATTCTTGGGGCTGTCCAGTGCAGGGCCAGGAGTTGGATTTGATGAACTCAGTGATTCTTATGGATCCCTTCCAACTCAGCATTTTCTATGGTTCTGATTCTTCCCCAGCACGCACATCAATGTGTCAATCAATGTGCATGTGCTCACACACACTTGCAATTTAATATGTAAATATTTATGTTCTGCCAATAACTGGGTATGTTTATATCTATGACAATTTATTACATTTGTTAGGATTAGGCCAAGAGCATAAAATTCCATATCAAAATTTACATTTACATTTTTGGAGGTACTAAAATATGAGGTAAAGAGAAAATGGCAGAAAAAGAACCACAATGTGACAGACAGCTGATACTTGGAACTAGGAGCAAGGAAAAAGTTTGTGAAGTATGGAAAGGACACAAAATCACAGAAGAAAACAAAAAGGTTCTCTTGAGCCAAGAAAAGATACAGAGAAACAAGTAAGTACAGATGTGTATAAGTGGCCTGTGACAGACTGATGTAAAATATTGAATTTCACAAAACCATGAACTACAATTTTCTTGGTCTACAGATCCTCACAACAGCTAGTAGCCAATAACCAGAAGTAGCTTCTCAAAACAAGACTGTAACAGCTCAAAGAAAATCACAGTGCTAGATCATACTGCCAGTCAGTAAACAGCTTCCAGCATGGAACTCCTGAGTCTAAGTTTTGATTTAAAATTAGAGACTTGGATGGTCAGCAGTCCTTGCACAAATTAGAGGCCATGTCCTCATCTGATACACATTACACCAGCTGACATTTCAACTGTAACTGGACTAAGTTACATAATGTTCAGCACTTCTCAAACTTGACTGCTTGCCTTGCTCATGCAACACATGGATAATATTTTGGACCATAAATGTGAATAAATACAGAAGAAAATAAACCCTATAAGCAGTGTAATAAAATCATTCTCATGAAGTAGTATGGTGTGATTTGAATTGTATGAAGAAATACCTGGATAACGTGCTCTTCCACCATTCCATACTGAGATGGTGGAAGAGCAATTTTTCAATTCTGTGCTTATATATCCTGGTTCAGGACAGTAGTTTGGGCTTCCCCTCCCCACCCACATATTTCCACAAATAAATAAAAACAAATAAACAAAAGGGCCAAACAAATAAAAATCCCTCACAAAACCCCCCCACAAACCACAAACCACAAACTCCAAAAAAACCCCAAAGAAGGTATTTGTGTAACCGTAACTCTTCAGTCCTAAGATGTAAAAGGGCAGAATACTGCGCTTGGAAGATGTTCCACCATGAAAACACTTTCGATTTTGGCTTTACCTAGAAAAGCATGTTCAGTACAGATATATTTTTTAATGTTAAACTTCATTCTTTAGTGCATTTGGAAGAAAATAATGTTAGCCTGTCAGGAAGCAGAAGTAGAAAGCTTTAAACAAGAAATATAAAAAAAATCCCCAAAACACAGGTGAGCTTTGTCAAGTCTAAGCTCATCAACTTTTCTTCTTGATATAAGTTGCAATATAAAAAAGTCTTTGCCAAGCAAGATCTCATGCTGTGCAAATTCAGCTGTGCCCATGTAGCAAAAAATCTGTTTAAAACTAATGGAAATCAGGTTGTTACTTAAATACCAGAAATAAAAATTCACCAAAGTCTGTTTTTTTAATGAAATATACAGTGGATATTCGATGGAGAATGAACTCACCAAATGAAGTAATTAAATTAGCAGCGTATTAATAGATCTGATGGTCAAAAGGTGGATTTGTAATTCCATTCACCTGTGCTCTTTCAAAAGTTGCTACAGACTGACTGTCACTGCCAAGTCAGTATCACTTGGAATCAATTCCTTTCACTGTTTGAAAATTCAAAAGGAGTGCTTGTAGTGTATAGGATGGGAGGGAGAGAATAAATGATAAGAAAATGAGAACAGTGTTTAGGGACAATAGACCAGAATTTGAGTTCTACCCATTAAAGATTAACCAGCAGTTCCCAGCTATCTGAAACTTTTTGGAGAAGTTTTCTACAACTAATTTTCCTCAGGGAGATTATGCAACCTGATCAAGAGATCTTCTCAGGCCTATACTAGTTGAACATTTACTTGCTATAGGCTTGACTTGACATTTTTTGTCCACCTGTTGAAATGGCTTTTCTGGACAAGCTGTGTTAGGTGAAATTCTGACATCTCTTCTGACATCCACCTAAGCACAGTGGCTGAGTGTTAACAGATAAGAGAATATAAATATATATATGGAGGACAGAAAACTGGTGGCTTTTTCCATTAACCTTTTCTCAAACCAAGGTAGTTTGGAGAGTTTACTCACACTGCTAGAAACAACAGATACTGCTCATTTATATTTTTATTTTTATCCTTCTTTCTTTTATTTGCCTTACCTGCTCAGAACCAGACAACAAACTCTGAAATGTTATCACAGAGGGGAAAGCTCCCTGAGGCTAAATAATTTCAAAATTGAAAGAAGCAGGTAGTGTAAGTTCAGACCAAAAAATAACTGTATACCTTGACTTGAAATCCTCACATTCTTATTAGGACAAAAAAGTCTTCAAAAGCTTTACTACAGACTTAGGAATAAGCTACAACGAATACCTTCATCAATAAATACCATCTTATATGAATAAATACATTAAAGAAAGAGGGTCAGCACCAAAAAAAATTATGCTGAAATACTGTTTTCTCTGATTCAGTTAGAGGTTATTTCCTATAAAACAGTCTACACAGTAGAGGTGGTCAAATAGAGGGCCTGTAAAATAATGCTTTAATGTTATCTTCTGAGTTCAGCTTATAATTCAGATATTAACGTTATTCACAGGTATTCTATGACAAAGGCAAGGTATTTGTGAAAACAGATACAGATTTCAGCCTGTGTGATTACTTGTCTGGCATACATATGGGAAGTACTTAAACACAAAATTTCTGACAACTGAAAAAAAGATGTTTTCATCATTCTAGCATGGCATAAAAGTCACAAAACTGTGTTTCTATTACATATAATAAAGCATCTTCATAAGGCTATTGCAATGTTTGCGCATGCAAAAATCAGTCTTAAGTAAATTTCAGTTGCATGTGAGTTCCTAAAAAGACTGAAGTTAAGTTGTCCCATGATGTGTGGTACAATAATGAATTCCTGCACATGTAAAATAACATGTAACTTCTTCCAAAACAGAGGGCAAAATGGTCAAACTTGGATCACTATTTTTTCTGCTGTAACTTAGCAAATCTGTACTACTGAACAGATTTGACATTCCTTATTTGCTGCATTAATGATATAATCCCAAACCTACTGAGGTGAAAGATAAGCCCTGTTTTTATTGGAAATCCAGTTTAAAGGTGCTGAGTACCAAAAGATAATCTTAACAGAAATGGTCTTACAACTCTATAAAGTAAGTTTTCCCTCATCTCTTCAAAAAATGTAGTTGGAAAGGGTTTTTTTGGCGGCAGTTAGAGGACAGTATTCTGAAAATTAATGAAAATTCACAATGTCCTTACTTTATGATAAGTACTTTATGTATTTTATAATATAAAAAAATACTAAAATAATCCATATCCCACTTCTGAAACAGCACATGCAAATGCAGAGGGCCATGGAGCAGAGGAAACAGACTTTGAATACCACTAGACAATGCTGGGTGAGTTACTGGATAAACTTTTCATGACCACAAAGGTGCAAGGCCCATCCTGCTGCTGAATCAAATCTCTGAGATGAAACACAGAGCTAAGGAAAATTGGGAAGGTGCCAGAATTTGAATTAATATGCAAAGGAGTATCTGAATACAGAGAAAGGGTATTAAAGAGCTGGAACTGGGAAGGTCAGATCTGGGAAGGATGGTGAGATGGAGGGCCAGGAGGGAGGAGGCAATAGGGAGCTGTAGGGAGCAGCTTGGTGACTGCACAAGCAAGGAACCAGCAGGAAATATTAAAACTGAAGGTGTAAAAAACCCTTCCCTGGTATCAACAACTGCATGGCAAAACACTAAGGAATGGAAACTGAGTAGTTTGGTCTCTCCATGCCCTCCCAATGCTGCTTCTGACTACTACACAGCAGCAGCACAACCCAAACATGATTCCCCCCATGACCGTGTAGCTGGGATACTCCTGAGGCCTGACATCCCCAGAAACAAAAATCTCTCCCTATTTCTTCCTCCTCACCACTTTAAAGTCCAGACTATGAAGAAGGGCAGAGGGCTTAGAGATGTAGGAATGCAATATGCCACTTCAAAATGAATTTCTGAAACAATAAACAGATTTTAATAGAAATCAGCCAGAAAAGAAAAAAAATTATATATGAAACATGAAATACTGCTGCTAGCAGAAGAAACAGGGATCATGAAAAAGCTCTCTCTGATGGTGACTGGAAACTGCATAAAAACTCATTTCACTATAGAAACTTTGGATTAAGATTTCAGTAGAAAGATGTTCTGGCATATCAAAGAAACACCTGAGGAGGAGATATTGGTATATGCTCCAGAACTCAGAAGCCCTCTTTCTCTAATGAAAGGTTTTACACACAGTATTCACATATACATGTATGAATAATTCATTAGAGATGAAATAGGTGGATATTAAGTGTAAATATCTAGGACAGGAATAGTCTTTTTTATTTAAAGCAAGGGGCACTAGAAGCAAGGTCGTGATTTTTAAAACTTGGGTTTCCATTTCCTTACTCTTAGTTATTTGGAGCTCAAATGTAATCAGAATATGCATACACCCGAAGACAGAACAGGGGTGTGAAGGTCCAAGAGATATTAACTAATTCAAGTAAATTACTAAGTATACAAAATTACAGCATAGGAGAAACAGTAACCTTTCAACAAGTCTAATGTAGCCCTATACATATGAAATTTAGGATTTGTTATTTTGTTAAATTAACATTGGATGTTAGAGCAATTTACAGTTCTTATAAGCTGAGCAAACACTTTTTAATTCTATTGTACCTGTAAAGCAAACTCCAGCTCTTGCAGCCATAATGGAATGGAAACAGTTTAGTCAATATACTTATCTTAATTTTAATGGTTTCACATGTTATGACAGTTCTGGTGTGTGTCTCATTTATGACACCTGACCAGCACAACCACCCCACAAAATGTGGAGGGAGAAAGTCCTTCAGGGCAGCTGCTTGGGGATTCAGATTGTTCCATCAGTAAAGGAGTGAGAAATCCAAATCTGTGACATGCTGCTGTAGACAATGTGTTTATACATCAAATTCCATTACTCATATCTGGCAGGAAACCTGCTGGAGTTGTGTTAAAACAGTTCCCTTTTCATGCTAAAGTCACTAAACTTGAAGACTCCTGCCTTCAGAAGCACCTCATAAACATTTGTTAACTTTCACTGATCTGTTCACTGCACTTTCACTCAGTGTTGCATCCAGATAAGACAATAACTAATATTATTTCATAAAGAAACAAACATACATCTTTGTCTAAAGAGACTCCTATTTGCTTTCCAGCAAGCAGGCTGCCAAAGCTTTGAGGTGGGTGTGACCATCTGCCCGTAGGCCACCTCAACATTACATTAGGTATTTATGGCTCAGTCCAGAAAAGGAGGTTTGACTGTAGTTCATTACAACAGGTGAAAGACACTGAAATTTGCTTGGATCCCTTAGTAACAAGAATTATTCAAGTCACACAAGGGTGGAAAATAAGCTGTTGTGTCTCTTGCTGAGAGATATTTCTCCTTTAACTGTTTCAGAGTCACATATTCCTGAGATTCCCAATGAGTAAGGAGGATTGAAATAACAAAAATTAGCAACCTCAAGTTTCAGAATAATTTTCCGTATGTGGAACAGGAGACCTTTTCTTCCTTTGATTTCTTAATTTCTAAAACACCATGTTTATACACTAAAAAAGTGGTCTACAAATAGAAGCCAAGACAAAATTTTAAAGATTAAGTACAAAGAACAGATATATTATCCATAAACTCTTCTAGTAGCACAGATATTTCAGAGAGATTTAGAGCCACAGCAAATATCCAATAATCATCACTCATAGAGGCAAGCTCAACACTTCTCAAATTACATGCACTGAAAACTATAGAAATATCTAAGGGTGATGAAGGAAAAAAGTAAATACTTAGTTTTTCCTTGAAATTCTGGACAGCTTTCAGTGGTTGGATCTCTCTCTCTCTCTCTCTCTCACATTGTCCTTAGACAAGGTGAAAGCTACATTACATAAACCATGAGTTTTTTTCCTGGAAAATACCTGTTGAGAAGAACTTGGTGAAAGCAACTCTACTGCAGT
>VYXF01002939.1:262336-323156 GCA_013397295.1 Polioptila caerulea
GATGCTGACAGAATATCTCGCTTCTATCTTCAAAGAAAGGAAGTGATTAGTATGTTATCATTACCATTCAAAACGTGATTTCCCTATTCCCTCCCGGCATAGGTGACACATCTCTGAGATGCGGCCAGACGATCGAGGCAGCTAAAGCCACATCAAAGCTTGCCTTGAATTTTTTGCTTTTTTTTTTTTTTTTTTTTCCCCCTCTCTCCTTTTCTTTTTTTGGAAATCATTAAAACAATGCATTTAGATCAGCATAGATAGGACCCAATGTGAAGGTCAGGAAAGCCGCAATAACAGTCTATAATAATTAATAGAGTTGTCTAATACACAGTGGATAGGTTAAGAGTAAATTGCAAAAAAGGCTTTTGCATTCATGGGGGGCAGGCCACCAAGAAAAAAATAATCAGCGCAAGCACTTACTAAAATTTAAAACCACAAGCTACAATGCTTTAATTGAAATCATGACAGCAACTAGAGTGGTGCATGTTCTTAGTACTCATGGTCAATCTAGATAATTAGTGTTAATTTTGCTTAATTATTTTTAAAAAGGCATCTTTTCATAACATCTGCTGGTTCCTCTCCATTGCCCATTATGAAGAAAAAAAATAGTATGGTGTCTTTGTCCAAATAGTACCCCTCCAAATGATATTGAATTAGTGTTAAATATTTTAAACTTTGTAAAAACCCCCAGAAACCTAACATTCACAATAGATGTCTCTCGAGAAAGAAAAGTAGAAGGGGAAGAGGGTGGGAGGTTCAGGGCATAAAAAGAAGGAGTTTAGAGGGTAAGGATCCTAAAAGTTAGAGAGGAGATACTTAAAAAGCCACCAAAGGCTGGGAGTGAGCACAAGGAGTAGAACACTGATCACAGAACAGATGTACAGGGCTGCATACGGGAAATGAAAACACTATCCCGCTATGTGAAGGGACAGAGGGGGAAATAATCACATTTCACATCACAAGGTGAAAGAGCTCCCCAACAGAAAGAATTACTGTTTGACTGTATGTTTTTCTGTACTATTTAAGCCACATTTAAATAAAATATATTACCATCCCAGTTCAGTCTTACTGCAAGTAATTAGGATACTAAAGCTTTGTGAACTCACTGCTAACACTAACTCAGAGTCGTTTCTTAACTTGATTTCAGAGCCTTTCCACCCAGGGCATTCTATAATGAAACCTAATTTTATTATAAAGGGTGGTGTCATTTACATTGTTTGGATTTGGAGGCACCCTGTCCTTTGGACATGAAATCAATGCCCTATAGCAGCAGCTGATGCTTTCAACTGCTTCCCACCCCTCCCCAAACTCCTTCTCCCACAGTATTCCCTGCACTCTGTGAGGGGGGTAGCGAGGTGATTCAGTCTGTCTTGCAGCTTCAGAAACAGCTTCTAGCTGGAGTTATATAAGGAAGTTTTGCAAAGTGGCACACTATCACTAGAGATTTAGTCATTCCATGTGGGCTGGATTCAAACTGAGATCTCAGGAGCTCAAAAGACAGAGCGACACAGCCTCCATGGAAGCCTGTGTACGGCAAGAGGGCGAGAAGAGAGCCTTGTAATGAGAGGAAGCACAGGTTTTATTAACAAACAGTATGGCAAACCACAATTTCTTTTAAGATCACTTCATACCTCCTTAGGAGAACTATAATTGGGGATGCCTTGATGTTTCGCTCTGTGACAAGTTAAGAATTATGCCTGAGTCACTGTACTAGCCTTCATTTAAACTTCAATGTGCATTTTGCATTGGGTATAAAAACACCATTGCATTTACAACCTATCCAACACAGAGTGGGTACTTACATGCAGAGAACAGAATGCCAGCAATTGGGTTTTAAATTATTTTTCTCTCTACCTGCACAATTTTGTTCAAGACAAAGTAATAAATATATTTAGTTTATTTTCTGCTGCTTTCACCATATGCAGAGAGAAGAAAAAATAACTTAAAAAGCTAGCAAGGAAAAGCAAAAAAAGCAAAGAAAATTACCAGAAGCAATGTCAATTTTTTTAGGTGCCTAACACAGAGGATTTATAAAACTCAAAAGGTATAACTGATTTCAGTATAGCTCACAAGTTGCAGCCCTTTGCAATAACACCCTGAATTTTCTTATGTCTTCATAGCTACTTCAAGAAGAAAAGCAGATAAACAGCAGCTTTGTTCTTCACATATAATTAAATTTTCAGAGTGAGTTTAAAAATTAGGAATCTTTATAAAACTATAATCTTATACTTGCAAACAAAAACGATCCTACTGCACTCTTTGCAAAAGCACAGGAGCAGGCATGCAGGTGTTGTTAAAAAGATGAGAAAATGAACCTTGTTCTTCTGAAAAACCTCAGAAATCAGGCTATAGAAACCCTTGTAACAATACTGTCATCTGTTTAAATACTGGGACTATTGGGGAGGGGAGCTCAGCAGTGGTGGGAAGGCTTTCATGTGGTTACATGTTTATTTTATTTAATTTTTTTTTGTTAACTCTTTTACTCTGTAGCTTTTACATATTAATATCAGCTCTATGAGAAGAGGGGGAAAATAAATCATTTGGGGAACTAGTGAAGAATATTTGTATCACAAATATCTACCTGTTTTTAAGAATTCTCTGTAATTGCCCTTAATCTAGTTACTTTACAATTCTTTGTCATCACCATTTCTAAAACTTACAAATCCTCTCCTGCAGAGTTCAGTATGTATTACTGATACATTACTGGGCACATACGTTCCACAAAGATACCAGACAAATATGTGATGTTAAAATACTTGTGCTTCTACATATATTTATTCAAATACTTCACTGGTCCAAGCTCTCCGTATGAAATCCTTCAGAAATCTGACTGTAAGTAAACTTGACTTTACTCAGCCCTTCTTTTCAGTGGGTGCTAGGAAATAATAAATAACAGTTCAAATACCTGCTTTGCTACAACAGTAAGCAAAAGCAGAGATTAATTTCAGAAAATATATTGAAACATTTGAGGAATTGACCATTAAAACAGGCTTCTTTCTAAATATTTATGAGTCATTTTATAACTGGAAGAAAGGTGTTCTGGAATACTGATCTCTAGTGTTACACCTACAGATCTACAGCACTCACAAATAAATAATAAATATTGATATGTGTGTAGGTCTCTCTACCTCTACTGTATTTTCAGTGGGTGTACAATATCCAGTATAACACATAAGCTATTTAAATAGCTCATACCAAACTCAAAACACTGTGAAATACCAGGTAATTTTAAAAATGTTTCAGCAAAGGTTTATACCAAAGCAATGCTTTCACTTTCAATACCAGTGTATAAATGCACTTTCCCTATCAAAGATTTTGTGATGCAAACATGATTATTACTGTACCTGATTTGATCATGGTATTCTTGGAGAGATCAAATAATAGAGTTTTTTTTCCACCCTTCTTTTTCTAGTGCCTTTTAAAAAAATTCCACTATCAAAGACTGTTAATTTCTAAGGTTTGATCTAGAGATTCCTATGTAAGTATACAATTATTAGGGAAAAAGAGGCACAACAGTGAATATTTTAAAGCAATGTAATCAATATTTTTGCTTTGTGTAGATTTCCCTGCAACAATGAACAAAAAGATCTACTTCAGATTTAGAAACTCAGCTTTAAAGGGAAAGCTAGACAACAAAAAGCAAGAAAGTACTCACCTCTTCACGTAATTTTATCAACTGCAACATGAACGCACAAAAAAGATAAAAAGGAAAGAAATGGCAGGAAAGAAAGATCAGTTGTGTGACAGGATACAGAATTAACATTGACAATTTATCTGTTTACATGTTTAGCATTTAAAAATCACAGACAAACACATTAAAAGAACCTAAACATAGACTACATGCAGAGTTTTTTGAACGAATAAAGATCACTTTCTCACACTGTCACATTAAACAAAGAGAATAGTGTGAAATTCTCTTTTAAACCACATCTAAGACACCATCATGAAATAAAGGGGAATGACTTCATAGAAGTCTATATTATAAAGAAAAAAACAAGTTTACTATTCCTCTCTTCGAAGATTGTACAGCTGAAGTGGTTTTGTATATACAAGTTTTCAGAATGTTTTCTGTATATTTTAGTTGTGACAACTGATTTCTTATTTTACTAGCAGATCTAACTTATTAATAGATGACTGCATCTTCATAGCATGTATTTCAGTATTTCATTTTTATATATCTTGAGTTCTGCTGTAACTACATTATTTAATTTTATTATTATTGGACTTCATACTGAGGGTTTTTGCCAGGTAAAAAAAAATGAAGCAGTTTAGTTAAATGGCTCAGAACTATGATTAATTGAATAGCATATTTAAAAATAGACAAAGGAATAGGGAACAACATGAAACATATTTCCCTTAGAAAAGACCCATTCCAGGTTCTTGTCCAGACCACTATACAGTGTGTACATACATGCACACATAGAGTGTGTGTGTATGCTTAAATAGTATATAAATTTATATTTATTTATACATTTGTGCTTGTAAATCAACAGAATCTAACACTGACACTAATAATACTGCTCTGGCAGCTTTACTGTAAAACTAAATAAAACCCCAGCCTGATTATCAAGCTATGTTGTAATGTACTCACCCCTTAGAGAGATAGATAAATTATTTGTACTGGAACAAAATGTATAATTACTCTCAACAAATACCTGCACAAGAATGGCCCTTTACAAAAAATTACAGTGTCTCACCGATTCCAGTTCGAAATTACAACAGCTACACAATTATCTCAGTTTATGCTGATACTTCACCTACAGCTTCTTAACACTAATTTTCAACACATGTATAAGCTGAGAAGGTTTACTACTAAGAAAGTCTCAGCAGCATGAAGGAAACAAAAGAACCTCCATTATTCTCTATTGTTTCATATGGCTCGACTAAACCTGAAGGTTTACCTCACTCCACTACCAAAAGGGACAAGAGGCTCTAACGAGATGTAATTAGGAGAGCTCCTACCCCACCCCGACTTGAACTGGGCCAGCTCTTCTGCACCGAGCTAAAGGAACTTTGCTAGAATTTCCTATTTAAAAAACTGCATTGCCGGCCAAACCAGCGCTTGAATTCAAGTGTTTGGCCTATCATAAACTGGTCTCTTTCTCCAGCTCTTCCCCCCCTTTTTTCCCCAAAAAGGCAAACATTAAGGCTCTTTAGAAAGAGACGATCTGGGAGTTGATCACACAGCTATCTTTTCTTTCTGAGGCCACCATTCTTCAGTTGGCTATGATACTTAAAGGGCCAAAGTTTAAAACGACTCTCCCGCAATAGAGCCCGTCCGGGCATGCCACCCTGCTATAATCAATGAGAGTTTTAAAATGCTGCACATTTGTTTTTTCAATAGGTCCCAAACAAAAATGTTCTATCTTGTTTGTGCTGCATGGCTGAATTTAAGCTCTGCATGGGATTTGCAGCTAAGCTAAGTAATGGGAGAGGGTTGGGGTTTTTTTAACATTGGCTGAAAGATATTCATTCAAATTAACAAAAGATGTATTTTTCCCCCATTTAACAATGCTCTTGACGAAAATGTGTTACCTTCACATTTCTATTTTGAAACATTATTTTTATTATGCTCACTCCTGAACTGTAAACAGCGTTAAGCCATGCGCAGCCACCATTTTAGGTTATGATAATCAGCACATTTTTTGAAACAAAGATTATTTTTTTTTTTTGTAATACAGAATTCGATACAAGAGGTAATCTGTTCCTTTGTGGGCTAAAAAAAAAAAAAAAAAAAAAAATCTGGTTTACGCTGGTTTGAACCAGTGGAATCTCTTGTGGCTAAGCCTTCTGCTGTGACTAAAATCAAAACTGCACCACAGAGAGCGAGATGGGATGTGTGTGTGTGTGTGTGTGTGTGTGTGTGTGTGTATGCACACGTGTGGCAGCGAGGCTCGTCACGTGACACAGAAAACTACCGAATTTTTTTCTTTTTTTTTTTTTAAAGCTGATAACGCCACCGCCGTCTCTGTCCGCATATAGATAACGAATAAATGCTGAACTCTATTAAACGCCCTTTACACATTATCGTGGGTCGAACACACAATTTTCTGAACTTATGATGACAGTCTATTTATTTTGCTATAAACCCTCGGCATGTAACGAACAGATTTGTGTCTGGTAATGATCTGCTCTGCCAGGGCTATATGAAATGATACCGACCTTCTTTAGATCTTGGCGAATTAAATTGACCAACTTCACCCCCTGGTCTGTAGCTGAAGTTTGACACACTTTATGCACAGCAAGCCCAAATCTAATATTATCACAACTTTGTAGTCAGAAATTAAGTAGACACGAAATATTTGTTCAGCACGAATCGCATATAGAATGTATGGGTATACGGATATGGAGTTTAATCCAGTGTGAATTTATTTAAACTTACTAATGAACATAGCTGCAAAAGAGAAAGGAACACTGACACACCTCAAGAAAGTTGATAATATTGAACCTCACACAATTTTGGTCGAGAGAGATTTCTGATTTAACCCAACATATACTTCCTCAAAAACATACAAATTGCTACATAAAACAGTTCTATTATTATTAAAGTGAAGCTACAACTTTAGGTAGTGTATCACTGCACTGAAAAACTCAAAACTTTCAAAGGATTTGCTAAATGTTAGTGGCCAGGATGACTGACAAGACTAGAAAGCAACAGTGCCTGTTTAGGACCACTCATGGAAAATAAATAATAACCCAATCCACACAGTAGTTTTTGGGATTGGGTTTGTGAGGTGGGGGGTTCTTTTGATGCAAGAAGTGACATTTCTTGATTTTTAACCTCTGAGTGCCTTATCTGACTACATTCCCATTAATCAAATTAAGAGAAATTAAAATACGTTAAGCAGTGACTTTACTGAATTCCAGGTGCACTAAGAGTACTATATCACCACCTGTCTCATGAAAAGAAAAGTTGCATTTATTTAAAAAGAAGCTTTCAGGAGCAGAATTTTATAATTCTTACAACTTCTTACAGGAAATTTCTGTATGCTCTATCTGTTAAAAGCAGTTTCATCTTGGTATAATCATTATAAGGGAATTGTATTCCAAGTTATTCTAAGTGTAATCTAAACACGGAGGCTGCTACTTCTGGGAGATATGTTGAGAAAATGAAGAAGACAAAAGACAAATCACCACTAGCAATTCTTCAATCTGTTTTTCATACTTCAATCTTTCTTCCTGAGAGAACAACTGGAAACTCATACCTATCATCCTATTCATTACAGCTTATAACTTGGCTATGGTTTGTTGTGATTGTACCTTTGAAACATAACTAAAAAAAGAGAAGCTGAGGAAAAGACCCAGATCATTTATTTCTCCAATAGTGACCTGTTTTATTTCTAGCTTTTTAATATGGTCATATCAGCCAGCAAGCATTAAGTTCCCTTTGTCTTCTCTCTCTACCAAAAACATCATGCAAATGTTTATCACGATGACAAAGACCAACAACTCATATCCCCTGTTTGCCTCTGGGTAACAACCCTGACTACTCAGATATTCAATATTTCTACTGGCAGGTTTTAGCAATATTGGTGGTTTGGTATAGGTGCAATTCTGAGCTGGCAACTTTTTTCAACATCTCCTCTGGCAGAAAAGGAATCCTTTCTCTTCCCTTTCACAGTTGGTGATTGAACTGGGGAAAACAAACCCCCCATTTTTCAGTTAGACTCATTTAACCTAATCCAAACAGATTGCAAAGTAAAAATCCTACAATATCAGGGTCGGGATCAGTCCTATATTTATTTCCATCAGACAAAACAAAAGCAAGCATTTGAAACATCTTCAAATATTTTATATGGCTTTATGTTATACCTGAGCACACTTTCATCATTTACTCCAAGTTTTCTGTCAATATAATAATGTATAGGATTGAAAGCATCTTAGACCTGGGGTTACTGAGTTAAACACAACAATATCTCATGTTCAGTGTCTGGTAAGTACCCAAACCTTATGCTTGATTTTGAAAGCTGTACATTCTAATAAGCTCAATACCAGCTGAAGTTTTTGTACTAACTGCTTGCACCCGTAGCTATACATGTATATAAGTACAGATATTAAATCAAGGTATAAATAAAGATATTTAATAAGAAAAAGAGAATATGATATTTATTATTGAAACAATACAATAAATAATGGATTTAAAAAATACTAGCATTCACATATTTAAAAGAAATTAGATTACTCCTTTATGGTGCTATTTCATTGCGTTTTTCAAGAAAGGAATGAAGAACTTTCAAAGGCACAAAGGTAATAATTTCAAGTTGGGCTACACAAAAGGATTTTGATTACCTAAAAAACTATACAAGAGTCCTTCAGCACCCAAAATTTTCTTCCATTTAAATAGTGGTCATTTGGAAAAAAAAGCCCTAAGTTGACAAACGGTTGAAGGTATCATTTAGTTCCTTGAGATGAGAATATGTCTCTTTCACCAAGTTTGGAAAAAAGACCATCAGTCATAAAATGTGCTCACATGAACCAGTTATTTAAACATTCTTTAAAAAGTGAAAATAAAATATTTTATCTCATCCCTACACATAAGATATTCTGTTATAAGTAAAGCTTCTTATCACAATTGCCCTTTTATGTCTGAATTCACACATTTTTTTCTTGAAATGTAAAAGTAGCAGCACCTTAAGAGAAATAAAATGAGAATCTTAACACTTTCACAGGACTGCATTTACAATCATGACATACAGACTGTGAAACACTTCTCCCCAAAATAACCTTCTCCATAAATTCATTATTTAGGTATAAAACTCTGTCTTTATTTTACTTGAATTTTGGAATCTCCCCTTTCTATCATATATAAATATGAAGATTAATGTCCTTTAAATTTAAGTCTTCACATAAATATCAGAGCTGCTATACTCCAGTCTTATGTCTTCAGATAAAGTATCCTATGTCTAATTTCATTCATGTATGAATTAAAGTCTATTACAGAGTTCAAAACTAATGGAGCAAGTTTAAAATACTGCATAAGGTTGAGGTTATGGGGTTTGTGTTTTGAAAGCCCTTGCACCAGGTAAGTCTCCAAGTCTTTATTTTTTCTGTCCTTAGTGGAGCTGAGCCTATGCTTAGCATAGAAGATACAAAAAAATTTCAGAACATTGTTCTGATCAGTTTCCTTATTTAATAACACATTTATCATTTAAACATTTAAACAATTTTTTCTTTCATTAGCAAAATAATTTTGATTCTATCTGGTCAGAGGAGAAAATATGACCTGTAGGAAAACTTTAAGCTAACTTCTAACTCAAAATATACAAGACTTTGATAACATAAAATTCAGAAAGAAAAGAAATATTCTTCTTTTAGACGGTGTCAAACAAGTTTCATCCCAAAAAGAAACATTAACAGGTGGGTGAAAGTCTCCTGAATAAAGCATTGCCTCTACAGTTTTCAGTAGTCTAACTGGATCCTCACTGTAGTATGCAGAACAACAATACGGGTACAAGATTTTAAAACAGCCTCAGGATTATCAAGCTTTCATTCATTAAAAGAGGTGGATAGCACTCTGCATCCTAGTACAACACGCATTATGAAAGCACACTCTTATTAGTACAACTTGTGTTTTTGGTACAAGGAGAGAAAATCTGGTTAAGGAAGGAATCACACAAGGAAACTGAGTGGGATACTGCCTAATTCTGAGAGCGCACTTTCATTTGTTTTGCCTGCCAGTGTTGATTTAATTATACTGCATTATTATCAAAGCTGCATTATGTACTTTTTTATTCCTTTTACATGTGTTTGAGGTGAAGACCTTGGCTTTGTCGGCAAACAGCGTGTTTCAAGTTATTTCTTAAGTACTAAATAATAAAGAAAAGAGAAGAAAAGATTTTTTTTGAGATAGCAGACAGTGATCACAAGTTAAAGGGTTAAATGTAAGATCTCCAAGAAACATTTTGAAGTTGATTAAGACCCCAGCTTTGCATTAAACAGTATCACTTCCACATGAGTTGTTGCTAATGCTGTTAAGGAGCAGCTTGAGAAGCCCAGTGTGCCAGTGACCTCCTTCACCCTCCAGCCACCCACTAGGGCTTCTTGATTAGCATCCTACCTGGTTCTCTGAGGAATTCCCGTCATCCCCTAGGAGCTCATTCCGCACCTCATCACTGTAGGCGATGCGTGACCTTTTCTGTAAAACAAAAAGAAAAAAGGGTTAGGAAGCAAAGCTCCGAAGCCATTGGTATCAAGGCTGATCATCTTAAACCTCGAGAGCCCCCTAATGGATACCTATTTGATTAAAAAAAAATAAAAAAAAAAATCTGCAAGTGAAAGTTATTACAAAGTTCTTCAACTGCTGTATCTTAACAAATCTGCATGGCAAAATTACAGTATTTCTAAAACAGTCACACCCTCAACATTGCAGCAATGAAAGCAGCTTCTGTGAAGCTCGAGAGAACATGTGAGGCAATACACACTAATAGCAGAAGCACTGAAAAACTACCAGTGCAGGAACCAAATGCATCTTTCTGAAGGACACTTGCCAGCAGGTACAGAACACAACATAACACTGATGGCAGCAATGCCACTAGACAGGAGAGGAAGACTGAGCTTTTCCCATAATTAAAAAAAAGCCCCAAAAACCAACCTGAACAACACACGTGTGATATATCTGATTCAACTTAAAGATATAGAAAATTAACAAACATTTTCTATGCTGCTAAGGCTTCTGGGAAAGGATCAGGAATTAAAGGGTGAAAGAAAGGAGAGAAAATAACAGCATAAGGAAGCAATGGTTTTCAGCAGTTCATGGAAAGACCACAAAACTGAGGCAGCCATCCATGGGATCGTTATGACAGACAGGATATTAAGTAAATTCACAGCTTATGAGAACCAGATCTCCTCTTGAACTGATAATTATGTTGATTCTAAACTAGATCAAGTGCCAAGCAATGGAAAGCAAATGTGTGATGATTACCAAGGTAGCACGGGATTCATCGGAGCAATGGGGGAGTTCACAACAAGAACATCAGCCCAGCTTTCAATTTCCCTGTTAACCAAATAGCAGGCTATTATTCAGTTAATAGTCCCACACTTACCATAAAAGGAGGGATTGAATTTTTAACATATTGTCTAATATTTTTTTTTTTTTAGAGTAGTTATGGTAATTTTTATGTCTCATCAGAGGAAGAAACCGAAGAGTAATAAAAACTAAGCTGTACAGCCTTCCTTTATTGATGGGGGCTTCCCTCACACCCTGCCATGGTAGTGACTACCAGTAGGAACTCAGAAAAAATTAATCCCTTCTCAAACCTTCCCTGCTTGGGCCATCACGCCAAAACTTGTGCTTGGGACTGAGATAAAGGAAAAAAACACTAGAAATTATACTGAGCACAGGGAAATTCACCACCTTAGTCACAGAGAGGTTTGGAAGTGGGTCACCCTTTGTGTAAGGGACCTAGCAGTGAAGTAAGCCCTGTATGGGTCACCTCAGAGCAAAACATTTGAGCTCTTCATGCTGCGTGGCTCCCCTTTATTACCAACATGATTGTTACAATGTTTACACATTTGTGATTCACCTGCCAGAGTTCAGATCTACTTCATTTCCTAAAGCTCCAGATGTAAGTGGGAAGGACAAAGCCTCGGACCACGGACCCACGGCAAGAGGTGAATTGTGCCAAATCTTTTGGAGATCTCAGCTGTCACAGTTCCATACTAACCAAGCTAAAGTAGTCTGCAGCATTAAAGGAAATGAGAACCTTTAAACAGGCTGTGGTATCAGAGCTGCCTGTTTAAATTATTCATTTCATCACTATGGGGGACTAAAACACTCCACAGTATGCAAGAATATCATATGGAGATAGGTTTTGTTTTTCTCTTTTCTCACCAAAAAGCCAACAAATTGGCATAGATTGCTCAATTACATTATTTTCCTATTTTTATTTGATACACATCTAACAAGGAAGGAGATTACAAATATATACCAATAAATATCTAATCTCCTTTTCTGATTAGGATTCAATCTTAAGATGTCGTTTGAGGTCTGGCAGTTCAACTGTACAGTTTCTCCCAATTTCACAAAATGACTCAGCCCCATTGATCCTGTTAGTGTTGAATGTATTTATCATTATTAGACTGAGATGAGGAGCATGATGCTTCATGTGCTTGTTCTCC
Organism: Polioptila caerulea; assembly: GCA_013397295.1. Classification (NCBI taxonomy): domain Eukaryota; kingdom Metazoa; phylum Chordata; class Aves; order Passeriformes; family Certhiidae; genus Polioptila; species Polioptila caerulea. Next base: position 274,454 of record VYXF01002939.1, read on the forward strand.
AGTGAACAAGCTTGCTAATAATATGTAGGAACTGAAATGGTCCTTGATTACACATCATTTATTTGAAAGATATAACTGGATGATATTCTCATTCTTAAACGCCTGCATGGGAGAAAGGAAAAAGAATATACTTCACGGGAAAGAAATAAATGTTAATAGCAATACAATTTTTAGACACCCTTTCTAACCCTTTATTATCCTTGCCACTGAACTTAATAAATATATTTGTAACGTTGTTCTTTTATTGTAATAATCTGTCATGATCTGAAAATCTGAAATTTTATTAAAAGAAATAATGCTTTGGCTATAATTAGGTATAACTCTTTGCCATAATCAATAAATAATTTGATACTACTTTTGATCACAGTTTCACTACCAAATGAATCAATAATATAAAAGGAAAGGTCTTTGAACTAAATTGTTCATTTATTCTTTCAGAATTTCCCCAAACTATCAATATTGTGAAATACTATTCTTATTTTTATTAAAGTATTATTGGCTAACACTTTTAAATGGCGCTATCAAGATTACTCCTGAACTCAGTATTTTTTTTTATTTTTTATTTTTTTTAGTTCATCACCATCAGCTGTTTATAAATATATACTTTAGCCAAATGCAAGAATGATAGTTTGAGCTGGAAATGTCACACACTGCTACAGTTTGAAGGAACCCAATTCATAATGCATTTTATAAATAGTTAATGACTTCTATACATAAGCTAACCAGGCAAATCAAGAAATTGTCAACATTTTTAGTCTTAGTTGTCAGTTACCACTGTCTACTGGTACTTTATATGTATGTTTCTAGAAAAGACAGAAGCTTTACAGAGTTTGTAATCCAAGGCATTTCTGGGCAGCTCAATATAGGTTTAAGAGGTTCTGTGTGCAGTTTTTTGTCTGCAAAGCTCTGTCATATATAGAAGTTTTCCTTGTATTTTATATTTTCTTGAATATACCTAGACAAAAAGTCTAAGCACACAAGTGGTTTTGCTTAGTGAATGTGTTTGCATTTGAGCGTAGCATGTGCCCAAACACAGAGACACAAAAGGGTTAAGCTACTTCCCACAAGAACTTCAGCACTCAGAAAGTTTCAGGGGCTGTTTTAAATGTACTACAGTACCCAGACCTTCTGACAAGGCAGAATTTCTGATTCCAGGCAGATCTCTCTTGGTTTATGAACAGGATTTTTGCATACTGATTGGGTGATTTCCTTAAAGCCCTGTTCAAACAGATACACTTGCTCAGTTCTGTCTGGCAATTTGGCTTTAAACAATCTGTCTACTTGACCCAAGCCTTAACATTTCCCAATAGAACTGAATGTGTTCATAGGCAAGCCCAGCTAAATTAGAATTGAAATGAATTAACTCAGCTTAAACTAATTAAGATCTGTGATCTGCAGTACCACCCCCCTGTATGATTCTACATGTGAAGCAGGGTACACGTAACCAGACTGTAAGAATTCTGCTATACCACTAATCTGAGCATACCAATGAAGTTCCTCTATTACTAAAGCATATGAGAAGTTAATTTCCATGGCCTACACATGGCAAAGCAATTGCTTAAATTGCCTCACCTGGGAATTTAATACAATGTTATCATCAGACCAGCCCCACTGTAAATAGATTTATAATGCTTTCCATGTGCTAGGCTAGGTTGCATATGAATTAAGTAATGATCTGGTATTACAATACAATCAGCTAGTTCCCACACCTGGCAGACAGGATATTTTGCTAAATTACTACCTATACAGATACATCACAACATAAAAACAGAGAAGGTAATGGGAAGAGAAACAATCTACATGGTGTATGACCGAATTTTACACGGTAACCAAATAAGATGTAGATAGAAAGAGGTATCCAAAATAATCTATTTCCAACATCTGCACAACAGAACACATACCTATTCATTTCTATTCAATTTTGGCCTAATTTTCCGCATTCTATACTTTAATTACCATTCACATTCTGAAATGTTCCCATTAGTGAAGGCCAGAACTAGCCAGTGCCCCCTCACTCCAATCCATTTCCAGCAATCAGCCAAATAATTGATATAAAGTATTGTACATTTTCATACAAGAACTAAAGAATGGCTTTCCCCTTCCTAAATGCTAAGCAGCCCCTGAACAGACAAGAACATGGGTGCATTTCAGACAAAAGACCCAGCAGATCCTTTTATCCCAACCTCTCAATTTTTCAGGCTCAATGTTTTAAGAACAGATTAAACAGATTTTTCTGGTGGAATATGTGTAAACAACAAAAAGCCTTATTTATCCACAAACATCTGTTTTCATAAAAAATTTATTAGAATTTCCAAGTACATATCAATGTTTTTAAAAAATCTCCAGGAATCTGTTTCAGAGTTTGGCCCTGCTCTAAATGTAAATAAATACTTGAGATTAACATAACCAGAAATAATTTGTGGGACTATATCAGATTTTGTGTTCTTTGACAGTAGTCACTTCTGCCATTGCTCTTGCTAAAAGCAAGGTGAAAAAAGTGACTGACCCCCAAATGGACAGCTAAATACATCAGAATATACACTTTCACCTCTGCCTTTTGGAAGAGGTATTTAAGCATTTTTTTGCTGAGCACAAATGAAAAGGGTGGAGTTTAATAAATTTAGAGGAAAAGTGGCCCTATTCAACAATCTTAAAGCTTATATTGAAACAGAAACCCACACTGATTTCTTATTAAATAAATTTTCTTTTCAATTTGAAAAATCATGTTCAAACTTCAGTTTTCAAAACTTCTATTTAATTTTCATTTTCAAAACTATATTTCTCTGTAAAGGTGATCAAGGAACAACAGACCAGACACTTCAGATTGCAATTCCAAAGGGTCTTCCTGCTCCTAAGTAGCTGAGTTTTTCACAATTGGGTGCATGAAGCAGGAAAATTGTGCTGATATACAACCTGATGCAATGCTGCACTTCCAAGCATTTCCTTAAGAAAACTGAAAAAAACCCTGAACAAATGGATACATTCCTGTCCAAAAGTAAATAAAAACTATTCCAGAAATCCACTGAAACTTCTGATTGAAAGGATCAATTTAACAGTACATGTCAGCTGGCAAAAGTCAACGTCTCAGCCACCCCCAGTGTTGCCTCCCTCCCGGCACAAGCAGAGAAGAGGCTGCAGGCAACTCTGAAAGAGAAACACAACTCAAACCCTGTGTTCTGCCACTCTGCCAAATGTCAGCAGCTTCCTGCAATAGCAGAGAGAAATCAAACTCCAAGTGCTAATGTGAAATTAATGCAGAGATACTATCACCCATCTAAAATAGATGTCACAGGTTCATAAATCTTCTTGTCAATAATCCCCATCAAACACACTTTTAGTTTCATTATGGGGTGAGGGCAGGGAGGAAGGTCAAGCAAACCCCCATGAGGAAACAACACATTTTATGTTGATCATGAAAAGTGCCCACAAAACTACTTCCACCTCAGACTCATGACCACTGGATCATGTATGTCACCATCAAGGCAGATGCTTAAACTGCTACATTGCACCTGCTGTGGGTGGGGAAGGAAACAGGTGACCTGAGGGAGAACTGAAATTCAGTGTTTCTGTGAATTATGGACTAACAGAGGATGATTCCTATTGTGAAAAAGACAGTTCTATTTAGAAAAGCAGCTTTTATTTACCTGAACTCAAACTTCTAAACTTAACAAACCAGAAATGGAAAGATTTTTTTCAAAATTCAAAAGGTTGGAACTAACTGACCTCTGCCTCATTCTGTTTTTAGAGAATGCTCAAATATTCACTGTGATCACTATGGAAATCTATGGAAACATCCAAAGAAACCTAATATAATGCAATACAACAGTTATAAATCCAAGCCTAGAAAACTTCAGGTGCATTCTGCGTGGGCTTGAATAGTACTCTCCAAACATAACAAGGAATAACTCCCCTTAGCCTGGCATGTAAACCAATTTTATTTTTCTTTTTATTATAACCACTTATCTTTGCTTGTTTGAATTACCACTTACTAACTCCAAACCTTGGCCCCTCCATATACAGTATTTTATTCTTTCATCAGAATTTAGTTTCTCCAAGGTGCCTTTAGTGCTGGGCTGTTCTGCACAGCAGTTTGTCAGCCTTTTTACTCGTGTGCCATAATCTCAAAATGTGCCAGGCATCAGCTGCTGCAGGAAGGAAGACTGGCTATATCTGCAAATTTAACTGTAACATCTCTGTAGGCCAACAGTGATACATGACCTCTGCACTGCTGACTTGCAGTTATTTCACTGTCCACTGTTACCCACAGCTCACAGTCTGTTCCTGTAATGTGCTTTTCAGTACTCTAATTTCAGTGTTTCGTCCAACCCCCTTCTATGGATTCCTTCAAACGACCATTATTAAACTATCATCTTTCATTACAAAGCCCATCTTTACACATCTACTTAGCTGGCTGAGCTAACCAACTTCTCTATTCAGTCAGTGGAATTTCCTTTAAAATGTGCATGAGATAACACAAATTCATTCCTTCTCAGATCCATCTTCCTGAAAAGCCTGTTGCTTCCTTGTAACCACCCTGTGCGAGTTCAAAGACCAGTCTGATAATTTAGACTGTTAAATTAGAAGTTGGTTGTTGTGCCTTTTGCTTTGATACATATAGCACACATACATTGGCTAATTTTCTGACAAAGGTTTTGCAGCTTGCAGACCCTTCTTTGCCATGGCCATTTCTATCATCAGTGCTGGGATAAAAAGCAAGAGCAAGGCTGGAGAGGGGGGAACACCCTCTCTTCCCAACTCAGATAACAGTTTGATAATAAAGATACCTCAGGTCAAAGATCACACCTGATGCAGGTTCAAAGTAATCTACATATTGGCAATTAATTTGGGTGTAGGGGGACTAAGTGGGATAAATTGCTGTTTACAGCATAGGTTCACAACTGGTCTTGAAGTGGAAAAGGACACGTCCAGACTGGGGCCTCCAAAAAACCCATCTGTATGCAAAGTCTAGGAACAGCCAAAATCAAACCAGTACTCTTGACAGATAAATTGATCCTCAATTCATGTTCAGGCTAACCTGCAAAAACATTTAAGGATATCAGTATGATCACTTTTAGAACAATCTATTTACTGTGCCAAATCCTAGAAGACTCTCACCCCTAAACCAGATTTTAAAAAGTCATGTGAGGCATTGGAAGTCAGTCACTAGTATTATACAGGCTGCAGTTTTCTCTACAGAAGTCTCTGTGAGATCGGAATAACTTCGATTTAAAGATCAGCAGAACTAAAATAAGCTTATTTTGAGAGTGGTTTAACTACAGCAGGTCTTTGAAATATAATATATATTTGTAAGGATTACAAGTTTTTTCTGCAAAACTACCTTTTAGGGAAAATTGTAAAAGATAATGGTGGAACAGAGAAGTCCCAGTGCCTTTTAGAAGCACACTACAAAGTTTATGTTTCTTTTATGAAATCTTCATTGGTCATCCCAACTCATCTCCTTGCTGTAATGACCTAAGTCATGTATTTTAGTGGTTTCTTTTATTACTATGAGCTTGCTTTTGTGCCTTTTATAATGAAGTCTATTTTACCACACAGCTTTGTTTAACCAACTAACGCTTTTTAGGGGACAGGGAGCAACTAAACACTGGGACTGTGTACTTCAGACTGCTTTGTGGTCCAAAAACTTTATGCTGTGTGGTGTGTAATTAACATAAATGTTTTCTAAACCTTGGAGATGGAAGATAAACTCCAGTGTGCTGGACCAACAGAGAGATGAACTGAGAAAATAAAAGTATGGAGCCATTTTCCTCCAAGGGAGGAAGTTTAATAAGAATGCCAACTTTTAAATAGAGTGCTCCCAAAGACAGTAAAAGCAGGGAGGAAAAAATCTTAAGGAGGCTCAAGATTTTCTAACTAATTAGTTCACACTAATTAGCTCATGGTGAAGGATGATAAACATCTCAGATAAACCAAAACATTAAATGTTCATTAAAATACCTTTGTTTCAGCCAGTATCTCCATCTGGAGCCCAGGTTGCCATTGCTAACAGTAACAAGACACCTGCTGGTACATTCCACCAGCTCCTTCCTTTCCCAGAAAAAAAGCATCCAAGTTTTACTTCCTTCCTCTATTTGCTATTTAATTGCCTTTATCAGTCTGTACCTACATTCTCTAGCTTCACACTACAGACATCAGCAACTGTAAATGAAAACCTGTCATTGAGCTGAACCAGTTGCCATTTTTGAACACTATCATCATCTTTTTCAGCTCTCCCACTCCTTGGATTTCTAACAGTAGGCAAAGCCCAGGAAAGATGGTATTTTTTAGGCTTTCCAATTAAAAGTACAATTTTGCGACAGAACTCAGTTCTTTCAATAAATTATACATTTTGTGCACTGTGAACTCCAAGTGTAAAAACCAAAACGAAGCCATAAAGACGGATCTCATTTCGGACATCCAGAATGAGGGCAGGGAGAATGAGATGTTTCTAAGGCAGCTGAATTTTCCCACCTACATTTCTGCTACTCTGATAGGATCTATTTTAAATCAAAGAAACTTAGGCAAACCTTTCCAAAAATACTTTTTAGTCCATAAAAATCTATTTTTAGACACTGTCCTTTTTTACTGAGCATAGACACTCTCTCAGCAGCTTCCTTCCAGTCATATATCGATATATGTTTTGTAATTTCTGAAAATAATACAGAGTAAGAAATATTCAGTTGACCCCTAAGAATATTAATCACAATGTGAAGAACCCTCTTACATGTGAGTAGCAGATGATAATTTCTAACTTAACCATCAAATAAAGCTAAAATAATGCTTGATGCAAAGAACAATTAGACACATGGTGTAATTATGGTGGTTTGCATACAAATACACACACAAGGTACTCATTCTGAACTATACGAACATTAGCTCAAACTATTGATTAATGAAAAGGAAAATGAAAAATACTTTGTGTATAACATAGCCCTATCAAAACTAATTTTTGGATCTTGCTGTTCATGCTTTCTGAATTTATTATTTTTGCCCTGACATGATTTAGCTGAGATTCCTTTCCTTCCTTCTAGAACATATGTACTTGCAGAAAGACATGTTGCCTTGCCTGAAAAAGATAAAATTTGTCTGAGTTTAGTAATTTTAGTAGTTAAGTGGCCACAATTTGGCTTTGAAGTTTGCAGCAGATTGATGGGGGAGTAAATCTGTACTTTCACTGCTCCCCACCAGGCACTACTGGGACAGAACCAGTTGTTTCATGCTGTGTTAAATCAATAGCTAATATGGTAAAATACTAGCCCGATGTTCAGACATGGCATTTTCTGGTTTTATCACAAGCTGATGATGAGCAGTTCTTGCTTTACACTACCTGAGATAAAAGTCAGTAACTAATCCACAACCTCTAATTTATCAAAAATCCACTACCTTTAATTTATCAACCCAAAGTCCTCCTCCTTTTTGTATTGCCTCACCATTTTTCAGTCTCCCCATGCAGTGAAAATACTTCTTAAAATATTCATTTCTAAATTGTTGAAAAAATATTATTATAATACAAATATCTATATGAAAAATAACCACACCGACCCATTCCCTACTTTGTTCATTTCTTCAGAGCTCAAGTCTTAAGCCTAATAATACAGTGTAAGAGAAAGGCAGTGTACTTATAGAAAATATTGACATTTGCATACATTTGGTATTAAAGTGTCTTTCTGATAGACAAGCTTCATCTAACTTGTTTTTTCCTGTTACCTGTGGCATAGTCAGGAATTCTGCCTCCAAGTGGACCAGCACACCACATAAAGAATAATGAGCAACACCAATACTGGCAGTAGCTCATTTCACACTAAATACTGATGTCCAAACTCTAAAAATTCACTCAGTATTTTTGTTTTGTCCCTGTTCCTATGTTGTCATCAACAATGCTTACACATTTCTATTGATCTTGTTTATAGCTGCCTAGATTTTCACTATTAAGACAATGTAGGGTGAACCTTAAAGAAAATTTTACTTGATGTACAACTGCATAAAGGCTGTTACCTCAGTCAAAGCTTCCATTAGTCCAGGACTTGTACTGCCTCCTATAGTGGCCATTAATGGATAATAAGGGGAAATCTTAAGAAATAGAGCAGAGATGGAATTATTCTCATTTCAGTAAATGCTGCCTGTTTCTGTTGATCAGAAGTTCAGAGAGTTTGAGGTATATCTAAGAGCTTCACACTTAATAATAAACCTTGGTTGTTACTGCTTAAATAATACTTCTTTTATTTAAATAGCAACTGAAGAACAGCATTCATGCACAAGAAGAAAGATGTTCAGATCTCAGTATCAGGACAAAGATTAAATTCAAAAGTCATCTCACTTTTCACTTGAAAAAACTAGAGTGAAATTCCAAACAAAGAAACTAACAGTTGAACTATCAAAACAATTAATTTGTATCACAGAGTGTTGTAACATCTCTTCCATGGAGCACATTTTGGCAATAGGAATTTAATCCTGAGGATCTCATCTTTACATGGTGAACTCCAAAATAAGAGAAAGATTACCTAATGAATTACTTTCCAATTACTTTTTCAGCTCATACAAGTCAGTTGCTCTCCCAATCTCCTAACAATCTATGGCAAATATTCAAATTATTCATATTAGAAAAATAGAGCTATACTGTACAGTCAGATTATATTTCTGCTCAGCTCCTTTGAAGTGCAAGAAAGGCCCAGTACCATTTGACCAAACATCTGTCCCTCCACCCCAGCAGCTGTTCTTGCATGGCACAGTGTAGAAACTTCTGGTATAACAAAGCTGTTAGCATCAAACACAGATGATCTGATACAAAGCCAAACAAAGTTTGATAGCATATGGCAAACATAATAGTTTCAACACCAACTCATGAACCTGACATGCAAAACCATTGTGGAAAGAACATAAGGAACTAAAGGGAAAAAAAATACCATTGTGTAGCACATATCTGGGTTTTTGATTCTGACTATTCAAGTACAAACTCAAATTTATGCAATAATCTCAGGTTAAAATTTCAACCTAAAAATGAACTCTTATGAAGCTAGAGAGTAATAACAACCATTGCACTAAAATCTCAGATATTAGACCTGCTACTCTTTCCCCATCATTTAACAATTTTCCATCTTATACCTTTCACAGTTTGTATCTTCTCACCTGCACTTATCACATGCTGGCTCCAGTGTGATCATACCTTTTTCTAGCACAAAGTGTGAATGATGAAACATCACATTTTGTTCCCTTTCCCACCACTCATTTTGCCATTTCCTACTGGTTCCCTCCCTCTGCTCAGATATTTGCGTCCTCTCCTAAATTCCCTTTTCCAAATCCCCCACAGCATCATAAGCTGCACAACAAACAGGAGTGGTCATCTGGAAGTGTCATTTGTCCATTATCACTGTCCACTGCTACTATCAGCAGCTCTATGGTTCTACAGGACAATGACAACCTTTATGATAGGATCACAACAGATTTCAAAGATTTCTGAAGTAGTGGCCACCCAGAAAATGTTTAGAAAACTGTTGGGTGACATCTTATACTTCTTTTTCCTTAAAACAAGATGTATATACCTGATAGTACAGGATCCTGCAGTAAATCACAAGACTGATACTTGAGCATTAACTCCAAACTATAAGTGATTCCACAGTTAAGCAGGAAAATGGGAAGCATAGCTGCACACAGCTGACTAGAGGTATATTTTTATTTAAGGATGAAAAGCAATTATTGCACCTTAAAAAGTATTCTATCAGAAAGTGTTTGCTAGGCCATTGGGATTCCTAGTTTGTATTTCACATTTTGGATCTAAACACCTCATCAAAAAGAGGATATTTCAGTCATTTACTGCATCCTGAAAGAGTCATTGCAGGGGATCAGTAGGAACCAGTATGTTTTCCTGAACAGTATTTCCATAGATGGCCACTAAAGCTGACACATTTGTTTGTGTCACTTTGGGAAAAACAGTGAAGACCGAGGGGCTGGATTTCTTCCTCCAGTGAATTATGGATCAACTTTGACTAAACAGACAAAACCACATAAGCACAGAAATCAGCACAAAGCCACAAACCAGATCCACAGAATAATTTATTTAACACTATCTGCTAAAGGGGGGAAGCACTCTAAGACTCTCCCAATCACTCTAATTTCATATAGGGACATCCCTGGTGTCAGTGTCCTGTTTTTCTCAGGGGCTGGATAGTCCCCATGGTTATTAAGAAGAAACTACCAGTCCACTATCTCAAAGAGAAAGGTGCACATACATATTTCTCCTTTGTCTGTTTGATTTACAGACCTGAGGAATATGGATTACCTCTGTTATCTGCACAAACAAGCTCTATTAGAATCTTGGCATTCAGTCAACTTTTATCTTGGGGACCCCAAATTGTACTGTTAGGCAACACAGAGTACCTATCTCGACTGAATTGTCCTACAAATAGATTTTTGTCAGATGTTCAATTTGTATTGGGGAGCATGCCAGCAAAAACAAAAGTCAGCAATTTAAAACAACAAACCAGCCCCTGTGCTGACAGGAACAAATTACTATATTCCAAATGAATAAGAATTACTGTAGATCACAGATCCTCAGTATGAGCACTAGACAAAGGGTGGAAAAATGTTCCTCAAATTAATTTTTTCTGGTAACTCCGTGCTCTGAAACAAAAAGAGGCTGAATACAAATAAAATACGACAAAAAATAAAACAAATAAGTTTATAAAAGCACATAAAGAGGTACAATCAAAGAGGAATTAACTGTTTAACAACAGGTAGTGCTAAGAGAGGAGATGAGCAAAAACTCATTAGAGTTCAAAACTAAACTTTTGCAGTTGGTCAAACGGAGCAGCAGTGTGTTGTACTTCTAACAACTCCCAGATCTGCTTTCGAGGCAATGACCTTACAGAGCTGAGTGCACTGCGAGGTGATGCATGCATCTTTTTGGGCAAAGATAGAAGTAGCTGCAAAAACACAATACATTTTGTTAGCCCACCCTAGGAGCAAAACTTATTTCTGTTCTTCCACAAACCACACAGAAGGTCTAGCACAACCTTTTCAAAGAAATCTTCTGATCACTCTGTAATTATTCCTTTTCGAGTGACCCCATTCCATAACACACCATTTATGAAAAGACCTTGAAAACACTTTCCCTCTGAAACTTGGTAGTACACTACACAGACCTTAGCATTTGAACTAGGAATTATTTTTCTTTTATGGATTACAGCATTAAAAAAGAAACTTTCATCTACAAGCTAATTGGAATTAAATTTGTCTAAATAATTTTTGCTGTTTCTTTTTCTGCTGTTTGTAATGTTTTTGGGGGTTCATTTTGGTTTTTAATTCTGTTGAAAAACTCAGAATATTCACTTATATTCTACCTCCTACCCTGAAAAATAAAAGTATTTCCAATCTTGTCTTTGCGACTGTAATTTCTCACCTTAGAAATTATGATGCCAAAAAAAGCAATGTGAAATAATAATGTAACATTGAACACTGGTAGGCATAAAATTATATTAAAAACCCACCACCATAATGAAAAAAAAAATACCACCAAGAACTTCAATGAGAGAAAGAGTGTACAAAATCAAGTAAAACATAAAGAAATATTGACTTCTTGAAAGTCATCTCCTGGCAAAATTTATGAAAAATGCCTGCATAATACACTTTCAGCAAACAAGTAATACTAGAAAAATAAAGCTGCAAGCAGAAAAATATTGTAGTTTAATTTCTGTTGGATCATTCCATTATCTGTACAGTGTATAAAGTGATTTTGAAGCTACAGGGAAACCACCCCTCCCCATCATTTTAAGACATTCCAGAGAAACTTTACACAGAACCAGCACAAAAAAGTGAGCAGTGGAACAGTAAAGGCCTATAATCCAACCTCTATCTTAAAAAATTAATTTGCATATAATGGTATAAATGTAAGGCATTAGTTAAATAATTAATACTAACTAAATTGGTGACAGCTTAGTTTTGTGGAAAATACAGAGCAGCCACCTTCCAGTTTACTTTTAAAAACATAGAGAGATGATAAACAGGTTTCATTGAACTTTGAGCAGCTACAGATACTCAGCATCTCAGCCTTGGCCCTAGGACAACAGAATCAAGATGGGTTTTGTTGAATGCTGCCATGATTAACCTAAAAGCTTGATGGTTGTACTTCCCATCTTACAGAAGAATAAATGCAGGATGCTTCACTCTTGGCCTTTGCTCTCTCAATCCTACACACATGTTGAGAGATGAGTGTGATGGGCAGCACACAGAGGTGATGCCAGCCCTTGTCCCTGCTTGTATTGGAGTCAACTCTCAGTATGAGCACATTAGAGAGAGTCTAGAAAGGGAACTATGTATTTACAGATCAAAATGAGAGATAACATACATAATACAGGCAATATACCTGCACAGATAAATACATGTCATTCTAGCTCTGCTTAGTAAATGGAAGATGAAAGAAAGTAAAACTAATGCAATTTTGAATGATGATTTCATTATTTCCCATGACATTAAATAAAGCATTTGGCAGGGCAGAATTTTTTTCACATTGTTACAAAATTGATTTAAAATTATGATGGTGATGGGGATTATTTGCTATTCAATCTATACCTGTCTGATTTACAATCAATACACGAACTTAAAAAAACCCTAACATGTCTTTAGAGTAAAAGCTGTGTGTCGTGGAAGACTATATAAACTGTATTGATGGAAGCTATACAATGTACAGAAGCACACAGCTACCTGCTTCCTGTGGTCATTGTCTTGTTCTCATACACTGGGAAAAATACCATTCTGCTAAGATCTGAAGTTTTAATACTTTCTTTGTGGGGTTATGATTCTTTTATGTGGAATTCAGAAGCTGAAGCATAAGTACACAAGATCTACCTGCATCTTTTGACTTGAATTTTGTAAAACTGGCATGGGACGAAACCCTTTGGTGAACAAATATACGAGGGAGATGGGAAGAGACTGATCAATTGATTACTTTTTAAACAGAAAATGTAAGAAAGCTCGTTCCCTGGAAAGACAGAACTTAATAATACAAACCCTTTCAAATCTCAGTGGCTGAAGTTCTTTCTAATGAGACTTGATTTGGGGAAAATATCAAACTTTTCTCACTGCACAGGGACAGCATTCCTATCATATTTTCCTATTGAATGAGCAGGAAATATATGAACACCAGCTATGTGGCTGCATCAATGCACTCTTTGACATAGCAATTCATAGAGGAACATGGCTGAAAGTCTAAAGATCAAGTACTACAGTTTTAAAGTTTTTAAATTTAATTATTAGGAGCATAACATAGTAAAATAAAATACTGCCTTATTTTAAAACAAGTACAACAACTGTGTTGTTGCATAAACCTGATATCATCAATGTGGGCATATCCTTCACCAGCAAAGCCAATGCAAAGGTCAGATACTGAAGTTCTTTGTGCAGAGAGGACATCTTTCTGACTTTAAAGCATCTGTCACAGTACAGCCACCAGGCCTGAGGGAGTTATTTGAGACCTACTGAATTACCAGTAACACAGTAATATTAGACAACACTGTTTCTCATTAATAGAAGTGCTAAGGGGGAAATACTAGGCTTGCTGTGCACTTACATAGCTACAGTAAAAAAATTAGCAGTCTGAGTGAACTGTATTGTCACACTCAGTAGACCACAAAATACTGCTTCACACAAAAAAACCCTGCACTACTAACAGAGCACCTTATAGAAAATTGTATCTTAGTAAAGAACAGTAATGGTTCATATGAATCCTTAAATTTTGTGTAATATTTAATGGCAAACATGAGACTTTATACAAGGCTTGAGAAGTGTGTAGCTATTTCTTAAACTCAGGTTTTGTGTTCAAACTTCCACAAACAGGTGAAAAAAATTTTCGAAGTACCTCTTTCAACACAATCTCTTCATTTCCAGATAGTTTAATAGGTGGTTGTTGCTTATATTGCAAGTGTTACATTTTAAAAATAAATGCGAAGTGGTAATGGTCTGATTCCCAGCTGGATAAGTTATGTATAAACAATAACTCAAACAAGTACAGCCTAATGTTTGCCTTATCTTTAAGCAGGCATATAAATCCAAAGTGTACAAAACTTAAAAATATTTCCATTTACAGAGTTTTCCCGAGAATGTTCCTATTAAATGAATGAGGCAGAGATGTAGAAACAGATGGAATTTGTTTGTATTCCCAAATAAATAGTTGTGGTATTTTCCCCACTTAAGTTATACTATTTCCAGAACTAGGATCACACCAGAACAAAGGAAGTCTTATTATTTTCTGCACAGGCTGAAGCTAAATATATTGATCTATCACACCAAGTAAACCAACACATGCCTGCTATGTTCCCAAACTTTTAGCTGGAATAACAAGCACTTATCTAAGCAAAACTTTCACTGTTCTGGGAGTTCAGAAGCAGGAAGCTCAGACACACTGTTATACCTCACCTGGGCACAATACTGCAGAAGTGACTGCATCCCCTTCCATGTCAGGAAAAAATACAATTTCTAAAGCTGACTTAGCCATAAGAATTCAGAGCTAAGGTCTATCCAGCCTAACATGCAGCACCCAGGAAGCACCAATATTAGAAACCCAGAGAAGGGGTCAAAGTGCATGACCCTTGTCTGGTACACCCTCTTTCCTCACTCACCTGGTGGTGGACTACAGATCAGGCACTTCCCAACTCTGATGCCCTCTCCTCTCTTGTGTTTTTATCTCTGAGTCAATAAATTAATTTGATGCCACCTGACACATATTATGAGCAGTGCTGAACAACTTCTTGACACTGCACCTTCTCTATTTGCCACTCCATTTACATAATCATCTCTCTATATATTCCTTCCCTCTTAACAAAGCTGAACAATTTCTGTCCATTACCCAGTTCCTTGCACTGAGCTGCTCCACAGCTTTCATTAGCAGAAGCAGAACCATGTTCTGTTACTGCATTTTTGGGGAATAGGGAATTAATCACACAGAGTCATAAAGTTACATAGGTAGAGAGATTTCTCTCAATCTGTATTCCTTTAATAGTAATTCCTTCAGTGCAATTTTCTTTTCTGAACACTGTTGAGTTTGGACTTTTTGTTACATTTTTCCCACCAGGAACACTTGCCTTTCATTGGGAATGTCAACTCAGAACCGTTTTCCTGATAGGTGCATTTCTTTCTTCTTATCAACAATAATCTTCACCTCTGAGTTTAATGCTTAACCACTCAGAACTACTCCTGAAATAATTAATTTAGCTTTTCCTTTACTGTCCTGCATATTTTAGTACCACCAGTAACTTTGTCAATTCTTTTCTTTTTTATACTAAGACCATCTAAAAATATGCTGAACAACACAAAGAGGAAGATGTGGGACACCACTGATGAGCTTCCTCCACTGTGAAAATTGACCATTTCTTCTTAGCCTTTGTAACTTATTTTATGAAAGTGTCTTCTCTAATGCCCCACACAGCAACTTAATTTTTTGAAAAAAGCACTGCTGAATGGAAATCTGGGAAATTGTCTCCTCATAAAATAAACTTGGTAATTTTGCTTAATTAAAGAGAGGTTCAAAGTTGCACACTGAAAAATGCAATGGATTGAATTAATTAAACGAAGGGTATGAAGTGCAGCTGTCTCTTCTAGACACTGACTAGTATCTATTTCTGTGAATATTTCCTTATAAATTCCTTTTCAGTCTCCAGATTTGAGCCACACAGCCTCAAGATCTAGTGTATGAATGCATCCAGTTTTTAATTTATTTATCTTAAAGAGAACCTTTGCTGACACCTAGCAGATAAATGATTAATTGCACTTCTTAACATCTTTGCGGAGCCCCTACAGCTGATATTTTAGAACCCGAAATGAAAAGCTTATCCAGTTAGAAAATAGATGGCACTCACATGGATAAAGCCCCCCACACTCACATAGTAAACAGAAGTGCCAGTTAAAGCATAATGAAGCATTTCCTAAAATTATATCTTTGGATATAGATATTCTTATTTGTATATTTTCTGACATCTGCTCAACTCTTAGTAGGTAATAGCCTTAAGACACAAAAATAAAAATTCATGCAATGCAGAAAACATTATATAACTTTAGAACCCTGATAACTCACTAGATAGGAAGCTTTGCCACTAATACTACTAGAGAAGGCCCTCCTTCTACCCACAGAATAAAATAATTCCATTCAATTCAATTTCAATGCAAGGATGAAACAAATTAAGGAAAGTGAAGGAATGCTAATATAACCAAATTTACTTAGTTTTATTTAATGCACTATCATTTTCCAGGGTCTGTGCACCCCCACTCCTCTAACAGGAGGGAGTCTGACAAGGAGTCTGGGAACAGGTCCAAAGCAGAAAGCTGCTCATGGCAGGACCACCCATTCTTCCATCTTCATACCCAGCCCTGACATTTTTTGCCACCATTGGTTTTAAGGTCAGCTCTTACATTTTCACACTGGAGCAATGACAAAATATTAATGAAAAAAATGCACCACTTCCACATTTGCATCCTGCTTCATCATTCTCTGAGTTTAGGGCAAAACACAACTGACTCACCCTCCGCAAAAATTCTACTCTGATTTTTTAGTTCTACTGATCCTGAGCCATAATTTTGACAACTAATTCCTGTTCTGATGATGTAGTTCTAGGTTGAAACACCACTTTTGTCTCAGGAATCTTTCAGTCCCAATTGAGAAAAGGTGGAAGAGTGTAAGAGTAACAACAGTACATGCCTGCTTGGCCCCTGCATCCTTCTGCAGTGATCTTTTACTCACTCACAAAGAAATAACTTGAACCTATTTGGGGTTTTGACCCAACCTAATATACTCATTCTTGTGGCACCTGGGGATACACCAATGAGAAGTGTTTGATACAGGTTTCAGATGTGATGTACAACTCTACTGACTTCTCTAAGCTAACCCACCTCTCTCATTTTTAGCAACACATTCCTATAGGAAAATTTTACAACTCTCTTTCGCTAACTGAAGCACCTGCAGTATAGATAATATTATCTTCAATAGTATGTTGAATAATTGTATCCTTCCCTCAGCTATAACTTCAGTTCCACTTCAATCTTGTTATCTGTCTAACATAACATTATTAAAAGGAAAAACCATTCCTTTTAGCAGAGATGGAATAAGAGGTGGAGTTTTAGTGGTAATTTTTTTTCAACAGGAGCTGTATAAGGACAAACATTCTCAGGGATTGCAGAGTCATTTTGCATCATGCCACAGAAAAAGATGATCACTCCTCAAAGAAAGACTTTGTCCAAGTAACATCACGCAATTTCTTGCATTTCTTTCTTTGCAACAACCAACGCTTCAAAATCTTTGAGGTACTTCTGTCCCCTTCTTCAATGACTTAAGGTTTAGCTTTGCTATATACAAGTTTCTGCTTTTATTACTTCAGCTGGTATATTCACCTACCCAAAAGGCCTCTGGATATCCTGGTTGCTTGACCATACTGGAAATTCACATGAAAGAAAACATATCAATGAAATTCTCCAAATGGCAAGTGATTTTCTCTGAATTCATAGCTGTTCAAACCCTACCTTGCTAAGACTGAAACATGCTTCTTGCGACAAGATCATGTCAAAGGATGAAATTTCAAAAGCACTTATGTAATCTG
This sequence comes from Polioptila caerulea, assembly GCA_013397295.1. Lineage (NCBI taxonomy): Eukaryota > Metazoa > Chordata > Aves > Passeriformes > Certhiidae > Polioptila > Polioptila caerulea. The sequence continues at coordinate 292,030 of VYXF01002939.1, forward strand.
AAAAAAACAAGCCCTCCTTGAACTGTGAAATGAGGTGCAGGTTTCCACGTATCTTCCTTTCACAGGTTACTCATGAGAATCTGAAAATCCCACCTGAAAAGACATAAGACTAGAATTTTTAAGAGGTCTAAGCTGCTCAGAGCTGAAAGCCATTGAGGATTGAGCACTGACTCCTTCAGGCTCCTTTCTGAAAAAATCTCAACCTATATCTTTTAAGCTGCCACAGGTAAAAGCTTACAGCAGCTACAAACGATGGCTTGACAATGGAGAAAGAAAGATGATAAAGATGGCAGTGGCAGTGGTCGGAGGTAAAGCTTCTGCATGTTCCTGCAGACCTAGTGAGAAAGCAGCTTTTGATGGTGGCCTCAGAAGCAGCTTAATCGTCTGCACTGGGGCAGGAAGCAGCTGCAGCATGGATGGCTGTCAAGGAGGAAGCAAATCAGGAGGAATAAAATGAAGGAAAACAGAAAATGCAGACTACCATCTAACCATGGAAGAGAAACTCAGAGAATTATCGAGATGAGAAAAGTTTGAAGTCAGCATCTTTGCCCTAAATGCAAAGAAGGGATTTGAAGCTGATAAAAACCACTGTACCAACCTACAGCATTTAGTTCCCTTCCTTTGCACTCTCAGCTGAAAATTATGTGAAGGGGCACCAAATTAAATGATCCAATAATGCCTGGCTTCCTCAAGCCCAATTTCACCAGGAAACAGACACAGGAAATAAAATCACCAAGATACCAATTTACAGTTCTAACTTGTCCACAAAAGGTATAGAAAAACTTTTCACTTTAAAGAAGTACTTCACATGAAGGTTAGTTTCAAAGAAGCAGCTCTAAAGCCAGAACATTTTACAATTTCACCAAACTGTATATTTTTTTAAATTTTTTGGTCTGAAGTTTTGAAGCTTTATTAATTTTCTTGAGTTGAAAGCCTCATGAACAATTTAATTATTTTGGGTTCACAACACAGAGCCATAAACTTTGGTGCTGCCTGTAATTTTGTCCATTTCCTGCCTCTCCTCACCAATCTCCAGAAGCAATGCAAGGACAAAATTAAATAAAATGTGTTTTTACATTAAACAGTTTATAATTATATATAGCTTTAATTGCCCCACAGCTGCCACAAGCTAAACTAGCATCATTGTATTCCATATACAGCAAATATTGCACATGTATGCACACACATTTAAAGCATACATCTGAATCTTGCAGACTTTGGACAACATTAGAAAGTTTGCAAAATAGAGCAGCATTACAGTAATGTGAAGTTTAGCTGAGGAACCAAAGACAGTTCAACATAGCTGCAATTTATCTTGTATCATTATAGCTTACAGTTATAGAATTACCAGGTATGTTGGCACATCCTGAATTTTCTTCCTCAGTCTTTCACATTTTGTTCCATTATTTGTAAACAAGCAATATGCTTCACTTCGTTTCATATCTCACTGCATTCTAATCCTTAGTTACTGTCCCCACATGGAACACAAGCTTAACAACTTTGCAAAAAGAGACAGTTGCTTGACCTTGCCTTTGTACCCAAAGCAGCTCCCTGCTGGTAGACCATGGCTTCCACCAGTCCAGAGAACTCACTCTTTACTGGAGTAAAACCACAAGGCTCAAATGTACCATGTCACACTTTCGTAGGAGAGGGACAACGTAAACTTGGGAAAGGGACTTCTTTACAGGGAAGCTGGGAATAAAGAGGGCCACAATGAAAAGTTCAGATTTAGCCACTACTATCTGAAAGAACAGCAAAAGGTCAATGATGCATTTATCTTTCTCTGGACATGTCCTTCGTCCCCCAGTTACACCCACCGTGGAAGTCTTCAAATTAAAAATACCTCCTCTGGACCCTCCATGTAAAGAAGAAAACCCCATGTTCCACAGACATATCCATTATATCCAAACATGTCTAAATGTTTATTTCCTCTCAAACACTGTCCTACAGTTTATCAAATCATTTGGATCTGAGCAATAAGATCCACCAGCTGTGCAGTCAAACATCCACTAAAAGAGACAACAGTGCTGATATGATCTTTCCAGTCCTTCTGCCAAGTTTGCTACCACAAAGAGTGTGTGTGTGAGTGTATGTGTGTGTATACATGTGTTTGTGTGTGTGTGTGTATGGGGTGTGTGTGTATGTGTACATGTGTGTCTGTATATAGTGTGTATGTGTGTATATGTGTGTGTGGGGGGGTGAGTGTATGTGCATGTGTGTTTGTGTGTGTGTCTGTGTGTGTGTCTGTGTGTGTGTCTGTGTGTGTATGTGTGTTTTTGTGTGTGTGTGTATGTGCATGTGTGTTTTTGTGTATGTATATGTGTGTGTGTCTGTGTGTGTGTGTTGGGATCACCATGCTCTATAACGAGGAGGGAGCAATAGTAAGAGGGACAACTGTCTCGTTTTAGCAATCTTGTTTCTAGCTGAGGAGGTGGAAGGCTGAGCAGCTTTCCTTCCACTCCCAGCCATCTGTTAAAAACCTCAGTGAGGACAGTTCTACAACAGCAATTACTATTGATAAAACAAAAGTGCTCTGACATGATCTTTAAAACAGGATACTTAATTTTATCAGTCTAGAGAGAAACTTATTCTTTGACAGAGTTACTGACTAACAGCAGTCTGGATCACCTACCTCACCCCTCTCCCCAATATGCAGCACATTCTGTGCCAACCATCTCCCCTGAGTTTAACACTGTCATCTCTGCTTTGGAGGGGAGAGGGGAAACCTGACCTCAGGCAGCATTTTACTAGAAAAGCCTGGAAGTCATAGTGCACTAGTACAAATACCAGAAAAATAAAATTAAGGAAAAGAAAACAGTGAGAAAAAAAAATCCACAACCAAAAACACAATAGAAACAATACTTTGTGCTCCTATTTTAAGTGCCTCTCTCAATGCTATATGCATAGCAGCTAAAGGCAAGCTGGAAACCAGCCAGGTCCTGGCTGCCAGCAAAAATTTTGTCACCTCCTTTGAACATCTGAAGTATGTTTACCCAATAGATTTCATTAAATTACACTTCCATTAGGAAGCATACAATGTTGATACTCATCTCAAAGATAAAAGGGATCGCTAAGAGGCATGTCATCCTGCTCCCCAGCTGATTGCTATTTCTGGGCCAATCAAGGAAAGGAGCCAGAACAATACTTAGTTAAAAAAATGCAGCATCTCCCCAAGGACTACATACTAAGAGACTGCAGCTCCATTATCAAAATGAGCATATCATTAATGACAATACACATAGAGTATGTTATTTTAATACAACTCATACACAACAAACAAGCTGTATTTGGGTCATTAGCTGCATTTGTAAAGCAGTATTTCCAAGGGTTAGAAACTCCTTATCGAGATATGAAGTTTATAGGTTGGGAGCAGGGAGAGAACAAATATTTTATATGATCCCAAAATACAGTGACTCTAATAACGCTCTGTGGTTTGAAGTGCAATGTAGTAGCTAACAGAACAATAGGCTATTCAAACAGAAGTTCTCATTTTAAAGTAAAGCAGAAGTAATTTAAAACACCAGGCACTGTTTTGCTAAACATCTATGAGGGATAATGAAAGCAAAATGCCACTGATGCAGTTTATACTGTATGTATCACCTTTTAATTTATTATTACAGTACAGTAAAAAAAAAAACCACAGTCAAAGCAAATTCTACAAACATTAAAAAAATCTATTGAAAAAACAATGCTGATTGTAAAGCAAGACACGGGAGGAAATAACACAGGAGAATCAAATAATTTATCCTATGGTAAGCTGAGCCTTTCCTAGGAGAGAGGAGGAGATGTGTTTTTCTCTAAGCCCTGCTTTTAGATGTATGATGTTTAGTGTGTTTCCTAATCTCCAATGCACATAACAGCAATAAAGGGAAGAGGACAAAACCAAACCCATGCTAATTAAAACCTGAAGATACAGGAAAGGGCTGGGAGGTGTTACCTCTTTATAGTCAAGCTCTGCCTCATCGTCTTGCAGCAATCTGTGACTATTAATCTCTAAAAACACTCCTTGCTCAATATTCTGCAATCTAGACTTCAGCCAATCTCTTTCAACACGCAGAAAACCTTTTGGTTTAGCCATATTTGACATATCATATGAACTCCAATTATCCATCTTTTTACAGTTAATCGTCTCACAATTACATTTCCTGCACTTATAAGCATCCAGCTGGGAACTGAGTTTTAATCTAGGAAATAAAAAAAAAGGATTCAGGTTTCTAACAAATTACTTCTAATTAACCAGAACCTTTTCTAGTCATTCCAACCTAAAGACGCCTACAGCAAATGAAAGAATTTATTGTTTGCATTCCTAATGATACTTTAAAATTTCATTTCAATTTCCCCAATGAGTAACTTTCAGGAAATTCACTGCACTTATATCTACTTAAACAAACATTCTGTTAAGCAGGATATGCACAACAACACAAAACCTAGGGGAAGAAAGAGAGAGCTGGTATTACACTGAGCAGAAAAGCTGCTAAACAAAGCTAAAGAACCAGAACAGTAATTAATGGCAACTTCCAGAAGTGCACTGCAGCTATGGTGCCCATGCTCTGCCAGAGTTATTTGGAATCTCAAATCTATGTTCCCAAATAACAGTTTAGAAATGAAAGGTTTGGTTTGGTTTTTTTTTTTAATTTTTTCAGGGAAAGAAAATGGTCAGTTCTACTGATGCAAGGCAGCAATTTGTAATCTGTACAAAGGAAGTGGATTATATGAAGCCACCTCTCTAGATAACTCAGGAAACTAAGTCAATGCCAGTTAAACAGCACATGAAAGAGTATTGTCCCACAACTTCCAGTGATTTCCCCAGGGAAAGATTTGGAATAAAGGCCATACAAAACATGCTTGCTGCACAACTGGGAAGCACTTGATACCACAGGGAGGTAACATGAGGTAAGAATCAAATGTAACAGTTTCATTTACATAAAGTCATATCAATTTTCTCCAACTGTTTCAGAAAGTCAATGCAACTACCTGACAGATTAGGATTGTTGCAAAGTAAATTATACCTTTCATGTTCTTTGGACAGTCAAATACCAGAGGGTTTTCTGTCAATTATATGGTATCACAGATGTACATCCCAAATCTGTCCATCTATCTAACAAAAAGAAAACAATATGCATCTGAAAAACACTTTTCAGAGCTATCTTTAAGTAATACATAATATATAGGTCAGTCTAACTGCAGAAATAGCTGCTCAAAAGGTTGGTGTTCATTAACGCACTCCAAAAGTTTCCACAATACAAAACAGGACTGCACTAACTGGCTGATTGATTCAATACTAAGTTAAAGTAGTTAATTATTCTAGAAAAGAGTTATTTTTAATGCACCTGAAACCTTCCAAAACTATTAAATTTTATATGCCTGCACCAACCTCACATTACTTTGACTTTCATTAACTACCTCTGTAGGCACTTAGAGAACACCAAAACTGTTGGTACATTTTTGTTTTTATTTATAACAGAGGTTGAGTTGAGACCATGGACATTTTAACTCATTTATAACAAGGGGAAAACAACAAAACCAGTAGCAATTTCCTTTACCACTGCTAAAATTTAGCATACTGTAATTCCTGCCACAACAGCAACAGATTTGATTCCAACACTCCAGCATCACAAACCAATTAATGTCAACCTCCCCTTCCCAAATTTCTGCATTTCTGGTTAACTTCTCTATCTGACACATGGAGTATGGCACATTCAATGATGTGTGAGGAAGGGATGGATTCCCCTTGATGAGATTCACAGATACATCCTTATCTATTATAGAGACCAATATTCAAACCACTCCGCTGGAATTGTGTGAAACATCATGAGTTTATCTACCAACACATTTCCAATCTACTTGCGCTCTTTTGCTGTGATAAATGAAGACCTGCATGAAGCACCAGCAAGAACGCCATGGGAAAATTCATCTTAGCTGTGAAATTGGTCACCAAAGACAGAATGGAAAGCCTGGCTGACAGAGGACAAAGTTTTTCTTCTTAAAGCTCCTCCCAAGTCTAAAATGGGAAATTGAGAGACACAATTCAGACAGGCTACAGGCTTCAGTAGGAACTCTGCTTGCAGCCACCAGGATCAAGACAGGCGTTCCCATTCTGAATGCAGTGCAAGGTTCTTGGTATTTCACTGCATGCTCTAGGTCAACACTATGAAATCCCACCAGAACACTGCACACTGGACACAAAAGACCCCACACTGCTCACCCAGACTCCAGACCTCAGGTGGAGGAGCCCAGGTAGGAGACAGAAAAGCACCCCTGGAGCTGTTCCGACCATGTAAAGGTCAGGAAGACCAAGGCCTGTGAACTCATGCGTGCCACGGACACCCGGCAGAGCTGCACAGCTCCCAGTGCCAGCAAGTTCAGGGCAGAATTTTATCAAGGTGCAGCTCAGCAGGGACCACAGATGGGCAGGGCCATGGGGAGGTGGAGAGCAGCATGCCACAGCACCCCCAACCAGGGGGAAAAGCTCTGAAATGGAGCCCCAGGCCGTGGTGGCAGGGGAGGCTGCCCAGGGCCGCAGCGGGCTCTGGGTGCCCCGAGGGCCCCGGCCACTCTGAACTGACTGGAACTGCAGCAGGATTTTCTATTAATCACAGCTTGTGGAGAATGCGGAAAAAACATCCAGCAGAGAACACATGATGGATTTACATCGCCATGGAGAAGACAAATTTCAAATCAGAAACATCCAGTATACGAAGCAACCCTGATCCAGGTCAAGGCCAAGGACATGTGTCTGTTGTTACAGGGAACTGCTCTAACATTTTAGAATAGTTTTTTACTGGTTTACTGCCCTTGAGTCACACAAGCCCTGAATAACTGGCAAGTAAGGAATGAATAGATAATATTGCAGAGAGATTCAGAACATACTAGGCAAACATGAAAAATAAAAAGAATTAGAAGAAAAGACACCCTCTCAGCTGCAGTCATTTAAGTAGGAACACCACAGAGAAAAGCTCTTAAGTGCAAATCTTTCTTATTGCAGTGTTACTTTCAGTGGCACATGAAACAGCAATGATAACAGGCTCAAAAAAAACTTTGAAAATAAAGTTAAAAGATACATGTAACTTAAAACTAACATCTTTTCCTACACAGAAAGGTTAAATTGTGGGGTTGACATTTGCATTTGTTACGTTGTCAACGTTTCCTGCCTATCAGCCTATGTACAAACAATATCTAAAGATGTCATCTACATATTTATACCAAAGGAGTTTATGAACAAGACCTGTCAGTATATTTTAACACCTTTCCAAAACGTCAGCTTTCATCAGGTATAAACACAACATGTTTAATTTATTAGTTTGGTTTAATATAAAAAGTTGACAATCATATGTCACCATAACTATTGATAAGGTAAATAAGGACTACAGGAAAACGTCAGAAAGTTATTAAAATATTTCTCAGCTTCCTGAATCAAATTGGATATATTGGCTTTTCTCTGTCAATAAGTGCATCACACATTTTTCTTCATATGCCTATTTTTGAAGTGATGTTTCCAACAATAAAGTTTACAGACAGACTATATATCCTAGAGAATCTGAATTTCACTTTGACTTTTTGGGCCAGGGGAAAGGACTTTGTTAATATTAACAAAAAACCCCAACAAATGAACACAAATACACAGATTTGTTCACCTGTATTTAAACATATGCCGAAGATTTCTTTTTCTAAAATATACTAAGCCTCATAAAAGGTAAAATGTAAGGCGAAAGAAACTTTGAATACAACTCCAAAGTTGAACAAAGCAATGGATTTGTTTGCACTTTCCACAGGAGGCACTTGATTCAATTCGCTCAGGAAGATTGTTACTACTAAAGTCCACCTTCTTTGTTTGCAATGTCAGGAGAACAACCTATTCTCACTTCTTTCTAGATACTTCCCCCTAAAATGTAACAAGAGGGCAGCATAGCCAAATTTCCAGAATTTCATCCCCCATACAATATATCCAGTGTACAGCCCAACACCTCATCAGTGAGACCCTCCAGCCAGAATGCAGCAGCTTGCTCTACAGGAAAAAAACCAAACGTTACCTCAATGGAAGGATAAGCTCCACTGTAAGATCAGTTCAAATGCTCCTGCCCAAGCCACACTCAGGCCAAGTAACAGCCAGAGGCACAGAAGTGTTTAAAGGCAGGGGGTGCCAGAGAATGGACAGCTCTCCTTGCTGGAAGAGGCTTTTCACCATGTCTGACTCTACACCTCAGAATTAGATACAGTGAAGAATTTACTACACAGGAATTTATTATACAACCAAGCTCATACTAAATTTGCTACTATGGACACCATGAACCATGGCATGGCCCAGCCCAGCCTCAACTAGTCTGTAAAATGTACCTGGCAGGGATAACAATAGTGTTGACTTAGAATTCACCAGACATGCTAAATGTGCCCTCAAAGACCTGATCTGGATTTCCTGTTGCTAATTTTTGCGGAATTTTAATGATTCATGTCACTTCTGCATCAAAACCAGAAATGCAGGGAGTACAGCTGGGGACCCAAGTATGGAATATCAGAAATATAAGCCACTAATCCTCTGTTGCTATCAGAAATTTAGTGCTGAATACCCTGAAAGTGGATTGGATAAATTGGAAAACCAGAGGCTTTGTCTTTCTGTTCAAATGACAAATAGGTGAAAGAACTGACACATGATCCACCATAAGTGACTGAAAAGACAATTTCCAAAAATGAAAAATAATCCAAATTTATGAATAAACATATTTAGTTATGCTTATTAGCCATAGGATTATCCAGGCCCATCCCTGGGAGTGTTCAAGGCCAGACTGGATGGACTTTGAGCAACTTCCACTGGTCTAGTGGAAGATGTCCCTGCCCATGGGGAAAGGGTGTTGGAAGTACATGATCTTGAAGGTCCCTTCCAATCCAAACCATTCTGTGATTCTATGATATTTCAGGCTACAGAAGCAGCTGTCCTGGTTTCCTTTGTCTGATACAGGGTACAAGAAAGGGAATGGAAATTTCTACCAGGTCCACATTTTTCACAAAGGAAGGAAGAACCTCAAAAGGAAGTCTTGCTCCAAAAGAATACATTTATCTACATCAGGAGCATGTTGGAGTTCTTCCACTATTTTTTCTGTAGTGTACATGATTTCAGGTTTTATTGCAGAATAGATTTGGCCTGATTCTTAGATCAAACATCTTCCCTTCAAGATGGTTCAAAGCTGCCTGAAACACCAGTATTTTGTTCAGACCCTCATGTCTGTTCAGTGCACACCTGAAATGGAGTTTCCAGTTCATTTTCCTGAAAAAGCAATTCTATTCAGACTCACATGCAGTAAAAGTGAGGAAAATTGGGGGATTTTGTCCAAGCAAACACCACCATTGCACAAGAAGCCCCAGATGGGAGAAAAGTCCTTAGCTAAGATATTTTTTAAAACATACAAATGGCTTGGAAACTGGTCCTACATTATGAGAGAAGGGAACTCAGCAGTTCTGACCTCAGCAACAGAGTACTTTTTAGGTACAAATTAAAAGTAAAAACTTCTAACATTTGCCCCAGAAAGGGAAACAAAAAAAGGAAAAGGGAAAATGAGGAGAGAAAGGAGCAAATTTTCCTTATGTTCATTCTAAAATACATGCATTTTAAACCAAGCTCCTACAGGGCACAAGTGCTGAGCCACCGATCTGCATTGCTGAATGCCAGACATGTAGCTCATGAATGGAAAAAAGGGATTTAATAACACGTTTGAAAGTGACTCCAAGTATGGGTCAGGAGAAAGATGCAGCCCAGGTGCCTTCAACTGAAATAAAGATCTAACAGGAGGACAACATGACAGAAGGTAAGAAAAAGACAAAAGGAGCACTAAGGGTTTAAAAAGGCTGGGAAAGCAATTCAGGTTAGCAACCCCTAACTTAATCCTGACCTTTCTGTAACTTTTTACCTTGATTTAGTTGACTGAACTAACTTTGTGGGAAGCTTACACAACTGAACCAGAGAACCTGATTTCTCCTGAAGACCGGGCAGAAAGAAGAGGAAATCACATGGTCGCTTGAGGGTCTTAATGACATTGAATTATGAAAATATACAAAACAGTAAGTACAAATCAAACATGTTCTTTTGAATAAAAAAATCTGAGCACTGTGGTTTAGACTTTGCCTTAGCATTATTAGTTTTACTCCCAAACACACTATTCCTAGATGAATGCTCCTCCTTTTTTTAAGGATGATAGAAATTTTAACAGAAACACGTAACATGAAAACCTGTAGTTTCAAAGACAGCTGCTAATGGAACAACTTATAAAACTGACACTAACCTATATTTCTTAAACAAATAAAAACAATCACAAAAAACACATTAACATGACAACCCAGTCCTTTGCATAGTTCTGTTTAGTTAATACTCATTACAGTGCCAAGGAGCTGTAGTCATGAGTGAGAAATCCCTTTGTGCTAGGCACTCCACAAATGGGGATCCCTGTGACAAAATATCTGCAGTTACATGTCCCAAAATACCAACCACCATAATGGAAAGTAACTTTTCAGATTCTGAAATAAGAGAATCTGCTTTGATATTAATGCAGTTATTCTCTTAAATGAAATACTAAATACCACTTTTTTCCCTGGTTGGTGACACGACCTAGCAAAAGTTACAGCTTGATTTAACAATGGCTCAAACCTTTACTCAGGAATCAGTGAAAAGGAGGTGTTAAATTCATAATGCAGGAGCATTTTCTAACTAAGGCCCAAGCCAAGACCCACCAGACACAATACAAGCCTTTTCTTTGACTTGCCAGAATTCACATTTGAATCTTTAGTGAACAGGTACAAAGCCTGCAATTGCAATTCAGTGTTTTCCACAGTGATCAGGAGGGTAAGTTGGCAAACACTACCCTTATTCATTCTAGTCTTAACTTCTCAGAAAATAAAAAAAAACAAAAACAAAAAACCAAACTAAGGGCATGTTGGAAAGTTGTGGGGGTTCCGAAAGTAAGCACAAATGCCACTCAATGGGAAACATGCAGAGCCCACACACACACTCCCCATTTTCTTTCTCTTTATAAACCAGGCACCAAATATTTAGTTAGCAAACCCCTTTTTTTCATTACACTCATCTGAAATGGTTAAATGCAACTATAGAGGGAAAAATTATTCTGTTCTACTGCTGATCCCTGAAGCCACCTGTTATATTCCTTTTTACTATCTGTAATCTTTATATTTCTACTCTAATTTTCATTGATCACCTCTTTTAGGAGTGAAACCTCGGTAGTATTCATTAAATATTGGAAAAGGCCTATTTTCCTTGCCCTGGCACCCTAAAGGCAGTTTATAAAAAGCAAATGAAAAGTAAGGGAGGTGCTGTATTTGATCCACTTATTATAAATGTATACAAGCATTAAATTGTCAAATGTACAACTTCAGATCCTCTAGCGTTTGCAGGGATTTCCTCCCTAACTGGGTAAGAACAGAAAGTTTAAATAGACTTTGTGGCCAAGAACCACTTTTTAGTTGAGGTTTGTAGAGCAGCTTTAAGGAAAGCTGGCTGTATTTGGGAAAGACTGCTAAATGATTGCAGAGCAAAAATAAAAAGCTACCAAACAAAAGATCAGAGATATTCACACTTTTTCCATATGTTTCACATAATAAAGAACATTACTAGGAGGAGGCAGAACCACTCTAATACACTTCCAGCTCAGATCCTTACTTTATATTCCTTCCTCACGAGGTCTTAAGCCAGAAACAAGATGACATCTCCACTGCCATAAAAATCCATCTTTTTTACCTCTGATAGCCAGTTTTACAGAACCACAAAGTTCCTTCTGAGTTTATTAGTGGTATGTTAAAAAGAAACAGATCAGAGCACAAAATGGGAAGGTTTTCTTTTCTGAGACAAAAGAGTTATGGTTTAGTTTTAAACTACCATTTTAAAACACTCTCAGTTAGAAAATATTAAAGAAATGTAATATTTTTCAGTACAAATTAAAGTCTACCTACAGAAGGGAACAGCACTCTATCCAACACTGACAACATCTGCTTAAATACCTGCTTTGTTCTTGGGTTAGAATTTGGGGTAGAGGTAGGAACAAAAATTACCTTTTTGGTTAGTAAGAAAAATCAGCATGAAAAAAGGTGGGCTTGATTAAATGATTTTTTCTTAAGAATCCCTGACACTTTTGAATTCATCTAACACACAAGCTTTTCACAAAGGCTGCTCAATCAATTATAGTAGACTTCTTGAGAAAAGAGCCAGAAATGCAATTTAATTGAACTGTATTTCAATTGCACTAAATTTCATGTATTCCACTTATGGAAACCCAGGATCATAAAAGCAAAACTATGCAAAACATGATACCTGGCAACTCTGATTTCTTGTAAAACACACAGAAGTTAACATGTAACATCACTAAATCAGTGCTATAAAAAGCATCAGAAAGAAAGAGCAAATACATCCATCACTGTTTCTTCATCTCTCCTATTAACAAACCTAGAATGTATCTGCATTTACAAGAATTTGCAACTGGCTCAGAAAAAACTGAGTAAATCCCAGTAACACCACCACAAAACTACAGTCTGTCTCCTACTATTCTGTGGCAAAGGTTTTCAGCAGAAACATGGCAACTAAAATATTATTAGTACTAGCAGACTATAATGAATGCTAGTATTTGTAATGTTTGACAACTGTTTGACAACCAGACATGCAATGTATTCAGTTATGCAAAGAGGTTGTTTTTTACACTCCAATATTTGCTTATGATGCAATGAGAATTTCAACAAGCATTTAATATGTAATGATCATATAAAATCTTCCCCTTGAATTCTGATTGAGAAAATATCATGATAAACAAAATACCTCTTGAATTTGGGTAGAAACAGTTATTTTTAACAGCAGTTAAAATACTTGCTTATATTTCAAGTTTCTCTTCATGGAAGCAACAAAACAAGCTGGCAAAAAAAGCTATTAACCACTTGTTTGCCAACTAATTTTTGACATGGGATGGTTAATCAGTCACAAATAAAAAGTTCACCATTTACCAGATGGCAACTTCACTATAAAGGGAAGCTATTTTTGACCATGGCAATTAGTCTTCTCATGTTTCAAACACTACATTCTATTTCCACATTAATTTTTAAATCTATGTGGCTTTAACTTAAAATAAACTGTACATCAAAAGAATGGAAAATAAACAGCCAGGAACACAATTTGACGAATTGGATTTATTTAGTTTATTTAGCTAAACAGGGTCCATTGGATCTCTTTAATAGGCTGACAGTTGCACTGGGCTGGTTAATAAAACATTCAACACAGTATCTTCAGCCAATATAGAAATGCAAATCCCACCAGAAATATTTTATTCATGAAACAGTAATTTCAGTTACTACCAAAGCAAAAAAAAAAAAAAAGAAAAAAAGAAAAAAAAAGAAACTGGGGGGGGAAAGAAAGGGGAGGGGAGCGACGCTCGCTTTGCGAACAAACAGCGCCACCCAGCGGCACCGCACGGACAGCGCAGCGCGGCCGGCGAACGGCGGCAGTTCATCCCGCCCGCGTCCAAACCAACCTGCTCTCCATTTTCTGGGATCTGCCAGCAGCACATGCCTCGCCCTATTCTGCACTGAAATGCAAACTAGCGTCGCTCTAGCTGGGGAAAAAAAAAACAAAACAAAAAAAAAACCCAAAAAAACCAAACCGTAATAACACGTTAAGGAACTTGAGAGTGCAGTCCTAGCCTGAAAAGCAAACGCATTCGAATGGTGGAATGGTGGGGGTTTTGCTCAGTTTGATATTTTGTTTTTGTAATGGTTGTATTTTACTCGTGATAGAAACAAAACCAAACTTCTACTTAAATGAGTGCAGGCGAGCATTACAATGAAGTGAGCATGAGGAATGCTCTGTTTTTTTCATTCATCATTGCCTCCTACACCCATGTTCAACTACAGGACCTTTATTACTGCTGCTAACAAAAGCAGGACAGCGACAGCTGCTTCTTTTTGCACGACAGGTACAGGAGGATCACTTAAGTAGAATAAGAAATCACTGAGGGAGTGGGAAAAAATAAAGCTTTCCCCCTTGTGGACACCCCTCCCAAAACCAGCATTCACATTTTCCATATGAAGCCACTTTACTCATCAGCTGGTTACAAGTAATTCTGCATGAAAATGGCTTCTCCCACTCTCTTTTAGAAAAAAGAGCAAACATACTTAATTCTACTATTTTGAGAAGTACAAGTTTTAACCTAAGAACAAACTCCACAGTAAACAGAGAAATTGCAGTTCTCTATTGGGAAAGGCTGAAAACTGAACATATCCACAAACTATCAGGTGAGAAAGACTGTTCAGTGAAAAAGACAGAGCTGATACCATGCTGAATTTCTACTACAAGTCTTAAAACACATTTTAAAGAAAGACTTCATTCTGCCACAGACCACTTTTCAGCTTAATTTAGTAGAGAAGCATTTTGTGTGTGAAGGGAGAAAGGAATGAGGCATGAATGCTTACAGTGCCCAGTGTGAGTAATGTGCCTTCCATTCACAGCCCCCAGTCACACACAAGAGTTATCAGACTCACCAAATCACTTCCTGAAAACACCTTTATTTGTAATCAGTCAGCCAAGTCTAAGCTACACAAACGGTTTTTTCTTAAAATCATGTGCATCACCTCCACCACAACTGAAGGACCAACAAAGAGACCACAAAAGTCACCAGTCTTAGCTCTACACGTTAACAGATGAGACAGACACGGAATTTCCTGTGAGGGTCAAGGGGGAGTTGGTTGAGAGAAGAATCCAGTTAAGGCATTAGTTTTACTGACATTAAAAATTTGCTTCTTGGCTGCCCTCACTCAGCATATTATCTCTTCACACATTGAGTTACGAGATGAATAACAAACTTATTGGTCAAACACGGATGATTCTTTGTAAGCAATACCTAGAGAATTACAATGCCCAGGAGCCAAGGTGTTTTTCACTGGTCTGGCCTCTCAGGAATCTCAACTAACATGATCATAACCCTTTAGATTAATTACAAATTAAGCATGTTAACTTCCATCTTTCACACTTTCTTCCACAGAAAAAATAGCAGTGTCATAAATCAAGTAATTGCAAAAGGTCAAATGCCTTTTTCCACCACAAACCCACCAGGGCAGGGACACAAGTGAAAACAAGCTGAAGACAATGTCAGCCAGACAGGTATCAGATCAGCAGTTATTAGAAAAGTAACAGAGGAAAACAAACAGCACCTCTCTAAGGAGCAGTTTGAGTAAAATGTAGAGGAGTGATTACTTATCTCAAGAAGCTGACAGTATCTATAAAAATGGCAGTGAAGGAACTTTTGTTCACAATATGCTTTTTCAAAATTAGATTGTCAAAGTACACGGCTAGATAATTCAAATTCTTTCTTCTGAAACTTAGTTCAATCTTGTGTGCACTAAAACAAATCCTCCATTCAAAAGAGCTGTACTATTCAGGTATTCACATGGTGAAAAATTAATCTCATTTCAGAAGTTTTACATGTGTCAACAGATCAGGTTTCACTTAAGGCACCTGAACCTGCCCAGGCAAGGTTCTTGTGCACACATGATGTTTTGGCATGACAGATTCCCTGTTTTTAAGAATGCTGTTGGGATACAACAATTAAGATATACACACAGCAGCCCCACACGTGGCTCACAATTTTGTAAGTACAAAACAACATTGCACCATTTGCTTTATAAATCAAAACAGCCCAGCAGCAACAGCTGAGTCTCTAGGTTTTAGTTCAAACTGGAGACCAAGGGCAGACTGGCCATAAAGATACAGCCAGCAGCTTGGTATTTGACAAAAGGTGTTCATTATGCTTACAGCCATATGATTTGTTTGTCTGGGTAGGTGACTGAACCTGAAATGGGGGTAGTGGTATTTGCAAAAAACAGCCAGAACATAACAGACACATGAGTTGTTCAGGTGAGCTTCTGGACTCAGGTGGTATTTGAGAGTTATACAAGAGAGCTAACTTTATCCAATGGAATTCCATTAGTTATCTCCTTAAATGTTTTTAAAGCTTAACAGCAGCTGAAGTTTTTACAATGGTCTTGAACAGAAATTGCAGGAGGTATAAATTATAAATACATACCTCACTATTAACTGAAGCAATTGTTAAATGCCAAAAACGTTTAAATGTTTACTAAAGTTTTGTGCAATATATCTATGTACCTGCAAATTTGCCCCAGTTCCCTTTTTTTTTTCTTTTAAAGTTTATTCTGAAAGTCAGAATTACCAAAATCAGTACCAATTCTGAGGATTTAAAAGGAATGAGCAGTGTCTTCTGAACTGAAAACAAATGCTGCCTGTAAGATTTACAGAACAGGAACTGTTCCTATGTTGCGTCCTTTATTAGATGGCTATTTCTTCTTTCTCAATATGCTCATCTCATTTTCAAGACTGATTGTGCAATGTTCATTTTTATAACATGAATATTACTGTATAATGTGGTCTAACAAGATTTTTATATTTCCTCATCTATTTGAATGCCTTGTACGTCAGCAGTAAGCTTTTCAGGAAAATAAATGCCTGCCTTGGGTTTTTTCTATTTTATGGTGCCCTGACATTGAGCCAGTACATGGAACCCTGGGGATGGATACAAATGCTAGGAAATAACCACATATTTGCTAGGTTTATAGAGTCACATTTTCACATGGACTGGGATAGATTTAGCTCAAAGTAATGTTTATAAAATCTGGAAGCCTTTTACTACTGCATATCCCCACTATTTAAAGATAACTTTGAGGTAACAATGAACATAACATGCTTTTTTTTGTATGAGTAAACAACACCTATAGTCCATATACCTAAAATACTTTTTTTTGCTGTCAGAACTCACTTCAAGCAGGCACCATGGACATTCTACATCTGAAATAGCCAGAAAAAAACCACATTTAGAAGCTTCAACTGCATAACGGTGCATCGGTAGATGCAGGAAAAAGACCCTGTGATGGGAAGATTGTTTTAAGCTCCAGAACTCCGTCACAGGTGGCCCCCAGCCGTGGAGCAGCCCGGAAAGCACAAGGCTGTGATGTGCAACTCCAGCTGGGGCCACAAGATAGAGCCAGCAGCTCACTCATGGGCTCTGCAGCCCGGCCGCGGGTCCCCCCACCCCCCTAGAATGAAGGGCCGGGGATGTGCTATTGAAAATGACACCATAAAGCCAAGATTTACACCTGCAAGTGCAAAAAGACAGCGTAAGGCTTATCAAACAGTTTCATTCTGTTTCAGTACGTTTATTGCAAGCCTGAAAGTTGGCTTCTTGAGATGTTTGCAGCTGTTCTGCAGAGAAGCATCACTTCATGCTTGCCCTGTTCTGGTATTTCTCTGCAGGGAAGAGTGCAGAGCACTGGGCTGAGCATCAGAAACCACTCCTGCCTAAGCTGAGGTGCAGCTCTCATTCTGTTCATCTTCCCCATCCGTATGCACAGAGCTATGCTTCCTAGGTACTGTTAAAGATAAAATTGTGCTATTCTTTTTTCATTATCACTGCTCCCCTTCAATAGAGAGGGCTAAGACAGGGCAAGGTGTTTTTTTCTCCATGGATATGATTTAGTGCAATTGGTGTGTTACCAACTATGCATGTGCAATCCAGTGCATGGGGTAGATGCCTTTTCCTTCACACACCCCTGGACTGCAGAGCACTGATACCTAGCTGCAGGTCTCAAACCAACAAGGATTAGCAATGAGAGAAAATAAATCTCCTATTTGCAACTTCTTCCTATTAGATTACAAAGTTAGAGATGAAAAGCCATGTTTGGAGCAACTTTTCTAAGTACAGCTCAACAGAGCTTAAATCTGTATTTTTCAGAATATACTTCAACATAGTAAAGTGTATGAGAAAAAAACCCTATTCATATTCACAAAGATGCCATAGCACCTAATAAATAATATTACAGTGATGGCATTTTATCATTATTACACACACTGCTCAAGATAAAATAAAGTCACCAGTTACATGTTAAATGGCAAAAATAAAGTTTAATGCTGTCCGTCCTGCCAGTAAAGAATGGACAAGTGAACAGTCCACAAACCTCATGTTTCCTTCTCCTAGCTTTAAACATGTTGCCATGCTGCTGTTTTCCATAACTGTTTGGGTGAGGGCAAATCTGCAGATGCTACAAGGCATTCAAATAAGCACAAGATCAATTCTCATGTTATGAATGGATATAAAATAAAACTACTAGTGCTGGTTCTGAGTTCACTTTGTATTTGAAATACAGGACTTAATGAAAAAGACTGTGTACTGAGGTATGTAATTTTTGCAATTAATTTTGTTCTATAGTTTCCAACAAGTTGCTATTTGCCTGGATAACAATCCAAAAAGAGACTTAAATCCTTACGTACAAAATTACAAAAATATTAGTACTCAGAAACTGGAACTACATAAGGCATTTAGTTATAACACCACTATTTGCTATATAAGTGAGATTTTTTCAAGCACAGTTGCTTTCTTCCAGGAGTTTGCTCCATATTTCACATCATTTACTTTCCTTGATCTTCTGCTGAAAATTCTTGGGTTTGGAGCTGTTGTTTCTACCCATTACTACAATCTGTTCTTCCCTCTTTCTCAAGCTTTTGCTTCTTCACTCTGAGCACAAACTCATGTTCTTGTGATCATGTAACTCCCAGTGCTATGACGCATTTCCTTGCACTCATTTCTCTTCCATACAGTGTTCAGTTCTGAACTCTCTCATTTTCACTTGTCTGGGAATATGAAAGTATGAATTCCACCATCTACCTACATACAGAAATAGGCCAGGAACAAATATATGCTGACAGCAAATTCTCACACATCTGAGAAGATAAACAGCATTCACAATGGGTCCAGAAATTGCTCTCTCTGGGAAGTCACTGTTTGGCCACACGCAATTCCTACAGGAGAACAGATGAGACTGCCTCAAAATTTTGATGCAAGTCGTTTTATTCTAACATTCCTCAAACTTTACAAACTGCAACCATCTTCTCATACATTTTTGTGCAACTGCTCAAATTGGCAAAAGCACAGAGGAGTGACAGTCAGCTGGATTTCTTGGCTGCAGGTATAAACACTGGCTCCCCTCCCCTGAAGGATTAAACTGCTGCCAGCAACCTGAGGAAATTCACAGTTCTCCAGTGAATGGAAAATACTGCCACTAGTTATTTCTTTCTCCTGACCCTGGAGGAACTAAGCTGCTGCCAATTAACATAGCATTTTCCTACACTTTGCAATCCCTTTGAACTTTTTCAGGATTTTACAGGAAACAGTTTTGTCTTCATGTAAATCTAGTCAGTGCAAATCCCAGTCACAAAAAAAGGACTGATAATTGTAGCAGAAGCCCCTAGACAAGTGAATCTTGTTAGCCTGCATCAATTACTCAAAAAAATATAGTATTTATAGCCAATTTGTACAAAAGCCAAGAAGAATCTAAGTGCAATGGAAAAGAAAACAGAGTGACTAACGAAGTGCACGAGGTAAACTACATTCACAAATTCCATGGATTGGAGATTATACTGCATTTCATGTTACAGCCCACATTACTACAAGCCATCATTCCTTGAGAAACAGGATTAAAAGCTGACTATTTTGCATACATCATGAACACTCAGAACGTTTAATGACAGAGAAACAACAGGGTAACAGGGTAAAGGGACAGGAGGCTAGCAACTGGAATATTGGTATGGGACTGCTGTTAAAAGAAAAGCTTCCCCAGTTTGGTTTTCATCTATCCACATACATAGCAAGATACATGAAGAACTCATCTCTCACACTAGTCAAAAATAGCCTCTCATTTGCCTGAATAACTGCACTGTTTTAATTTTAAAATTCTTAGAGATGCCTTCTTTATGTAATATGTTAAAAACTCACGAAATCAGCTTCAAGTTTTCCCATTTCTTGTTTGTAGCTTCTCATTCGACTGCTGTACATCCCTCGGCTCTGAGGTGGGATCTCTCGAACTTCAAGTTCCATCTGCTCAAGCTGACAAGTAAGAACAAAGAGGTATATATCAAAGTTCCAGAAATGTTCCTCCTTTATAAGGAAAAATGTTGTTTATTCTGCAATATACAAACAATTTAGCAAAATCTTTGCACAGTCTTAAGTCAAGAAACAAGTGACAACACTAGTATTATTAACACTAGTATTATTCCATTATTATATATATAAGGAATGATTCAAGCCAAACATTTCTGGATTTCAATTCCAACTGTGATGAATACATCTTCTTACAAAAAAATAGTAAAACTGAACATAATTTCTGCAAATGAGCATAGTTCAAAAGAAAGCCTACCTCCACCTAGCTGTGCTGTTTTGGAAACCATTGGCTGAAAAAAAGTATTTTACTTGGTTTTTTTCATATATATATATACATACACATATGTTTAAAGTTTTAATTACCACCGGTCTGTATGTTTAATAAACAATTCTTATGTTTAATAAACATTTTTTTTTTCTTTAAAAATTGCTAACTCAGCAGAATTACATAACCTGAACTGGCTACCTAAATCTATGTCCCAAATCTATATGTAAGTATACTAAATAACTGAATTTCAGGATTTAATGACAATGCTATTCAAGAACTTGAACAGAGTCAAATGGATTAAAAAATTAGAGACATTCTATCTTTCAAAAGCTTTTTTTATTTATTCCTGCCATATAGAATCCTAAGGGGCCTGAAATACAAGAGTATGGCACAGGGGTACAGCAAATCAAAAGTTGTAAATGAGGGCTGCTAATTACCTGTCCACTGGGTCTTGGAGCCTGCTCTACATGGTGCTATCTGTTCAGGAATTTTATTTTGAACAGCAGAAGAATCCCATACCTGCCTTTTAAAATCTTTCCAATTTACTTAAAAAAGATAAAAGAATACCCCTCCTTAGTTGTTGTAGGCACCTGAAACAATATTTACTCACCTCCTACTGATCTTGGTTGAGCAATATGGCATAGGAGCAGAAATGCTTTTCAATTAGGGTCCCAGGCTACTGGTTGCAGGTCTTCACAAGGGACTGCTAGAATTTATTCCTATGTAATCACTTGCATACACTTTGAAATTTCATCCTCATATCGTAAGAAAAGCATCTGAATTTAATCAATGGAATTGCCAGATACTCAAAAGTCATTTCGCCTGATTTATTCTGATTACACAAAATGATATTCAATAATAAACTATAAAGCAGACTTTAATTAAATAGTGACTAATGAATTGAAACACACAAAGCAATTTTTCATTCTACCCAGGTCTTTAGCTCAGGCTTAACTTTCCAAAGGGGTATTATAAATTAAACCAATAGCTGGAATTAATATCTTATTTATTATCAATTTCATCTTAATATATTTGATCTCAAATGTTCTATAAATATTCCTCTCATATATATATATATATATATGTGTGCAAGGTTGGGCAATTTTAATGAAGTCTCAATTCTTGTCTATTATATAGAAATAAAAACATCTTCCAGTAAATGCAGAATTTGCACTAACAGTCAGACCATGGTCCATGAAATCTACAATGTCCATTCTAAAGAGTCAATACTAGAGAGTGTAAGGTCCAAGGAACAATTGATGAGGCATATTTAGGCTGACCAATATTTACCAATGTTTTTTCATCATGAGATTAAATCGGTGCATTTTGTGGCTGGGCTGAGAAATTTCCAAGAGAAGCCAGGCAGAAGACAGTGGTCCAAGCAAGTGTGAATCTAAATGCAAACTAATTTCATGCTTCTCTGTTTTCAAAACTCATATTGTTGGTCATACAATCAAATTTTTCATAAACGAGCAAAAGCAGAGCAGCCCTTCATATTTCCATCCAAAAATACAACAAAGCAGTGTGGCTGATGTCCACTCCATAATAAGTCTCTCCCTCCCACAGGAACTTCTCCATATGAATCTGCTCTGGACTCTGGAATCAGCTGCTAGCCTTTTAAGAAACTTGAAAGCTTCGCTATTTTATTCTGATTCTAAAGCCCTGAAACTAAAACAGATCTAAACTGAGAAACACAAGACAAGAATAACCCAGCATCTGCAACACAACAATTCTGTGATGTGTCCTTCATCAAAGATAAAGGCAAATAACAGAGAGAGAGTTTTGTCTTCTTAAAAGTAGAATTTCATTCAAAAAAATCCAGATGCTAGATTTCATACTCAAAGAATTTCCCTAAGGTTAGCTCAACAATCGCCTTTCTTAAAAACCTGGTAAAAATAACAGTAAGACACATCACATTGGATGTAGAACAACAGGATTTCTCTCCAGAGATTTCTTACTCTGCAGCTCTGGCTTGAAAAGGCAGCCTGGGAGTCTGAAAGTTTTCATGTCAGTTCTGCACATACATCAAATCAATTACACCAGTGATTTTACCCAAACAAAGCAGACAGTGTTTTAAAACCATCACTGGTTAGTGAATACAAATAAATGATCTCTATAATAATATTTATAATACATGAGAGTGTTATTTCCTAGACAAGTAGGAAATAAAACAAAATCAGCTAATCCCAGCTTTGACTACACAAGACAATGAAGCAAACCAATGTATGAAAACTATCAGCAGCAAGGAATTAGGTTTATTTTGATTTTCTACTGTAGCCTCTAGTTTAAAAGAGGATCTTCTTAATCAGTTCTGTTATTAGCAGGTCTGTTCAAATTGATTTCTAAACCCAAGCCTTGACATTAATCACAAACATGTTGGTTAACTTCTTAAAGCCAATAATTGAATCAATCTAAAGATTTGAAACAAAAGTGTGAAAGAAAAGCCAGTACATTAAATGAAGTCATTATTAGGATAAAAATACAGACACTGGATTTATTTTTTAATCTTGTAATAAAAACAAATTTAGATGATCTTTATCTGACATAAGGAGAGAAATAGGAAGCCATTAACTCAATTTCTGCTCCTTCCAATCCACTTGGATTAGAAAACCAAATTTGAACGACCACCCACACTGGAGCTTCTCTGTACTGCTCTGTCTTTTGCCATGTAAACTTGTAGTGAAAACGAGCTGAAAAACATTTCTAGATTTCTACTTTTTGCAGCTGTTTGAATATGAAAGTGCCCAAAAGGCCTTAATGTATCTCCAGATCATCCTCAGGAGATGAGACAGTAATTTTACCATGTTTCTCACTGGGAATGCTAAATCAGAGAGGTTAGGTGCCTTGTTATCTTCACAAGGCAAAACTGCAGGAAGTCATCCCAAGATCTAGCTTCACTGGAGCTATTCCAATGCTCTGGTCTTCAAGACTAATTGTATTTTTAAACCAAAGCACCATGTATACCTACAAACAGCCAAAATACTTTTTTCCTTCCTATGCCACTTCAAAAAATCAGTTTTATTTTTTAGTTAGTAGCCAAAAAATTGATTCAAGTTATTTCCATTACAAGAAATTCTAGGATAGAAAATCTAATTTCTTTCCCTATCTTAACATACAGATTACATTTCTGATATTAGATAAACCAAACCCATCTGCAAGCAATAGACAAAAGCAACTTCAGGTAAGGAACTACGGGCTATGTAGGAAAAAGACAATCTCAGCTGCCACCAACACCTTTGCTCAGTTACTCCACATCTACAAAACTTTACTCTCACACTCCTCCCAGATGGAAGACATGACAGGCTGTAATGGGAACAAAATAAATAAGAGTCACAGTTGCCTAACACATGTTGCTCATCACATACTGGGGTTTTTTTGTCACTATGAACCACAAATTAATGCTTGGTTAAACCTACACTCTTCTTGGATCAGTGACCCACACTGCTACGGCCTCCTTTGTCTCACTTGCCAAAATGGAAAAATATCTATTGCTCTACAAGACATTCTGATAGATGAAATTAAGTAGGTGCTTGGTCTTACAAGCCAAAAACAAAGTCATGGTGTGTAAATATTTAATTCCATTCCTAAGGATGACCTCATCCACAACTCTATTGTTACTTATAACAATAGTGCAAACCTTGCATCACTTAACACAGGATTAAAAAAAGATACACTCTTCTTGTATCTCATAAACTCAAAAAGAACTATTTCAAGACTATTATTTCACTTTCTAATATATCATTGTTAAGTATTTTTCAGGGTATGGGTGTTAAGTGTTACTATCAATGATCCAATTATTTTTGTTAGGAATTTGCAGTTAACATATGAACAGCCAGAACATACCAGTTCCCTCGCTTCTTCGAGCTGTTTCTCAACATTTGCAACCATCTGCTTCTTCTCATCTGAAACAGAATTGTGAAAATACCAATATAATTGTGCTCTTACCATGAAAGAAAAAGATACCATTTCAAAAGACTGCATGTATCAGCTAAAGCAGACTCAAGATTTATTCTGTGTGACACCCTCTCACAGGGTGATATGCACATTAGTAATTAAAAAAAAAAAAAAAAAGGAGACTGGAGAACCCTTGAAGTCTTCTGTACTGTAATGCAGCATTTGCTAGTTAGGAAAGCACTTACAGCTGCTTCAGGTGTAGGAATTATGCCTCAGCAGGCACTTGCTGGTGTGTACAAATGCATGAGAAGGCACATACATACACTAAATGGAAAAAAAATCTTTTAAGAACAAAGGCTTAACATATTCATTTGCAAAATACGAGATGCACAAAACCAAGCATCTCAATTAAAATTAATTCACGTTCTGAAAATAATGATGTTTGTATTCCCCTACTCCTATGATGGGTCTAGAATTGCTTCTTTTGCTTTAATAGATATAAAATGAAATGCCACAAGAACTACAAGTCACTGTCTTCTAGTAGCAGTAAAAATGGAAATCAGTAAGAAAATATGAAAATTTTTAAGAATTAAAATGAATTTTAAGTTTTAAGTTTCAAGCTATACATAGCAATCACCATCTGCCAGGTTCCCCAGCAAGGCCATATCCCAGCTACAGAGACTTCTGACCTGCCTCCAACCATTCATTCCCAGGCAATGAACTGAGAACTGAGATTCAGTGTCACATCATTGTAAACATTTCCAACTGCTTCACAACTTGGTTTGTTACAGCATGAAAGAGGACTGAGAAATATTCAGATACTGGATAATAAAATGTCCCCACACTGCTTCATTGCTGTGGGTATTCAAGGGTTTCAATCCTACCATCACATCTTCCAGCCTTCAGACTCTAAATCCACCCATTGTGTCAATGAAGTTAACAACAAAACCCTGAACATACAAACGGTTTGTTTGAAACCAGGAGTATCATGAGACATCTGTACTGGTGGTTTGACTGATGAAGCAGATAAAAAGTGAATGTCACCAAAGTGTCTCCAGTCACAGCTCCCCAGAGGTCACGATGGATAAGTCTACGTTGGCACAAGACTTAATCACGTATCTCTAAACTTCAGAGCTTTGTTTTTACGTCTGAACCCCCTTGCTTCTCTTCCATGTGATCTCTTTGTATCCTGGAACTGACACATTAAAGGCCAGAAGGGACTATCTGATGATCTCCTTCAATCCTCTGCATTTCACAAGCCACTGAATTTCATGAGGGGACGACTTTAACAAAGGAACATAAATCAGCTTCTCACAGGCTGAAATGCCTATCCATCTATCTTCTGATTCACCTAAAATGCTCTACACTCTCATTCAAGGACACAGGAACATTACAATCTGTCCTTCCTCAGTTACATATACTGGAGCTCTGCCTGCAGAGAGGATCAGGCTTGGGACCATCTTTCCTGCAAATCTGGAATTCATGCTGCCATGTCTGGCGGATTCTACCACAGCAGAAGATGTAGGAAATATTTTCTGTGTATAATTTTTAGCTTTCTGCAAGCAATGTCTTCTTTTAATTCCACACCAGGTTCTCATGATGGCACCCAGGCCAGAAAATTCAGCATTTTATCTTCCTAACATACAAAAACCAAAAGAAATTTGCCCCTTCGCCCACCCATACATTTTTATTCTCATATCCCAAAACACTCTGTTCTTTCCTTCATTTGGAAGTTAGCAAGATGACGATGGACGAAAATAAAAACAATGGAAGGTATGAAATACACAACACCATTTTATTGAAACCAAAATAAAATTTTAAAACATAGCAGCAGAAAATAAATGTACTATAGCATTTTCGGTACTTCCCTGAGTTGTACTGGATCACAACCTTCATATACATTTAGCAATCTGAAATTTAGGGATATAAAGCTGGGGGTTTTTGGTATTTCATGCTGCTAGGATTCTGCTTGTACTTGTGATTACAAGAACTGCTCAGCACTCCACTGGCCAGTAATGTCTTAGTGACCCACAGAGAAATTTAGCTACAGACCTTTTGTAAGGAAAACTCATTAGTACAGAGGAAGGTCTGGCTAAAACTGCTCCCATAAAATTAGGAGGAGAGGGTATTCAAACTCCAGATTTTAACACTGGCCCAGGTACATAATCACCCAGATGGTGCCCAGGACAACTGCCTTTGTTTTTCCTTCAAATACAAATATGTGAGCAGGCACATGGCAGCATCCCAGCATTGCAGCTCTGGAGCAGGATCTTCACAGACTTCCAGGAGAACACCTAAACTTGTTGCAACTGCTGATCCTCTATGGCACACAATGCCATGTAACCATGGTTTCCAAAGCATTTCTTTCCAGTTACACTTCAATGATTAAGCAAAGGAAACAACTTATTTCACAGCCAGAATCCTCATAGGAAGGAGGGCACAATACTACAGGACGAGTTGCTCAGAGACTGAAAGTGAGATCCAAGAGAGTTCATCTGGGTAAGGGAAGTTTGCCACTAATCAAGTAGATCAGGACAAACAAGTTACAGTCCAATTAAAGATGCCCATGTAGTACTAGTACTAACTGTACTAGTCCACTGTGACTTATCAGTTTTTAACCTGCCTACTCAATCACTTTCTCAAATACACTTCCACAGAAAATGAATAAAAAGGTGTTTTATAACTTTTTGTTTTGATTGAGAATTCAAATATCCTTTAGAGAAAATAAAAACAATGCTCCATCAAATACATCTAAATGTAATTTTTCCCTACATTGCTAGATGGAACATCCCAAACAAAATATTCCATATAGTTTGTATAATTTAAGTGGTGAGATTGACAAACTGTGTATAAAGACTGGAAACAAAAGGGAGTTTTCCTCTGCGCAGGACTGCAAAGAAATCTGTTCTCTGTTTGTACACAAGGCTGTATCACTTTCTTAAAAGAAACAAGCTCTCACTATATTTTCTCCAGTTATTTCAGCTTTGCCCTGGCATTAGACACTTTGTCTCCAAAATACAGCAGTCAAAGAAAGGTGGGAATCTGTCTACAAGGTTGGAAAGACAACACAGCACAGATTTGATCTCAAAGTCAAAAAAGAGATTAAAAAAAACCTGAATCAAGACTGAGTAGTCCCAGTGCTCATGGAATTGCTTCTTTTCATTAGTACATGCTGAGGAAGAGACTGAATAACAAAGGACTTCAGTTCACAGACCACTTGCAGATGTTGCTATGCTCGCTCAGGGGGTTACATGTTCAGCACTGCCAGAAGTTACTGCCCAACAGCAGAGATAAATGGAACAACACATGCATTTCTCTCTTTGGGTTATTAAACTGGGTTCAAGGGGATAACACTGAGCCAGATCTGAAACTGAGACAGTAAACTTCAGTACAAGAATACAACAGAAAATTAAAGGTGGGGCTTTCTTTAGCTAAACCTGTTAGCAACTGAAACGAAGCACTTTGACTGCCCAGTAGAAAATGCAGGTATCAAGTATCAGAAGAATGGCAGCACTCCAGTCCAAAGACATCACAACCCAGAGGCTACCGTGCTGGGAACAGACAAAGTCTCACCATTTGTGATGATAAAACTCTCTTTCATATCAAGCAATCAAAATTTATATGGATTTTTGGTAAAATCACAAGACAGATGTTTCTCTGAAATACCAAGGAGCATTAATAAAATACATCAGTCAATGATTTTCATTCTTCAAAGACCTGCAGCAGCATCACAGAAAATTTATTTAAAAGGCATTCCTCTATTTATAACTTTCTTTAATCCTCCAGGTGATGTCTGCCTCAACGACAGAAGACATTTCTTCCCAAGATGTTCTATTGTCCCTGCTGCTTATTGTTTCTGTGGTATCAGAGAGCCTTTGTTACATTTCTTGCTGAACTACTTATGCATTTGTGACAACAGGATTGTCTGCTGAGCCACCATCCTCCTAGAACACAAGACAGCATCATGTCCTGACAACACAGAATGCAGGAATGTTGCAAAACCAATTAACCAGCATTTCTCCATTACAGCAGGTCCATCTTGGGCAGCAGAGGGAAATAACCAGTCACTAGACTTCAGGAGATCTCTCTTTATTATGCAGAGTGGCACAAGTCCTCACACCTTTCATCCTGCTTCTTCCAGCGGGGAGGAAGAAGGCCATCAGCAATCTCTCTCAAATCACTGCTGCTGAAAACTGTCACCTCATGTTCCCCTCCCACCTCAATCTCTTTTTGAGGCTCTCCCAGCCATCGCCACAAGAACTAACTGGAACTTCTGGTGATGAAGAAGGAAAGATCTTGCAAATAGTCCTATTAAGAAACAAGGGAAAAATGTGTATTTAAAATATTTCTGATAAAGTGTTCAGCATAATCAGAGATTTTTTTTTTTCTAGGTGGTCAAATGCCTCTGTTAGCTAAGACTGCAGTTTGTTTTGAAGCCATGGAAAATGTTTTTCCTGATGAAAGACAGAATAGCCTTGAAAACAGAAGCAACACCTTAGCCATAAAAGTACAGTGCAAGAAGCAGCTATAATGCAAATCAGTTCTAACCATTATGACCAGCCTCAAATATAACATGGGAAAAAAAATTAACTTCTGTCTTATCTTGACTCCATTTAGCCCAGCACCACATTACAGGTCCTGCAGGGAACATGCATTCTGTCCCCTCTGAGAGGATAGCAAATTCCATAAAAAAAGTAACCTTCTCATGGTCTCATAAAAGATTGATGATTTCAAAGCCTGCTGCTTCTAGGCTATGTCATTGTTTAAGCCAATACACTTTAAACATCTTTTATTTAAGCTCCAAAATCTCCCTAAGTGAATAAGGGAGACTGATTCAAGGAAAGGATTATGGAAATCCTCTACTATTACACAGAATATTCTTCCTGCTATTGAACAGACTCTGATGACTTCCAAAATCCATACAATTAGGAACTCAAATCTCTATTCCTTACAATTAGGGAACTAAATCTCCCTTTTCCTATCAATCAGTCTAGCACTACTGACATTCAGAGGATGGGCCAGTAGTGTATTTATTATGTCTCCCTGTTCCTACCAGAAGCCCTTAAATTTACTGTTCAAAAGTTAAGGAGTCTTTGTGAAGGATTCCCCATATCCTCTCAGTAAATGGTTCCAGTCTCCATTTACAGGTTAAATATAATTTCTGAGCAGATTAAATCTCACCAGTTCTAAAATTCAATTGTGGAAACTCTGATTCTCTCTCTTCTTCATTTTGTAAGTTTCCATTAGAAAACAGACAAATTTTTCCACCTCAGCTGCAGCTTCTGACTGAATTATCTCCCTGTGTCCTTGCTGTTAAGATCAAGAGCAAAACATCTTTGTTAAGCCAAGGAAAAGGCATAGTTTCCTTTAACCATGAAACTCAGCCCTATTTTTCAGAAGACTTTCTAACTTGCTAAGATTAGAACTGGACATAATCTTCTAGAATCAAGAAGATTTTTTATTCAAAATCTCCTGAGATCACACATTTTAGTTGACCACCTACCTGTTAGAGTCACTACTTCATCACTTCATGATGCATTTCCCACTCTAAAAGTAGGATGTTATTCTTTGGTCCTGGATGCATGATACCTTTTCCTTTAGTCATATGAAAGAGTACACCATTAGTATGTGTTTATTTCCTTCTTATGCAGTATCCACTCCTATGGTTAAGGGTCCCAAACTTTTGGGTAATATGCACAAGCAGCAGAGGCAGAAGTATTAAATGAGCTGGAAACACAAGAAGCATTAAGCTGAGCTACAAGAGGAACAGGGGAGGAACCCACGAGTGCCAGCCTCCTTCCATCCCACACTCAGAGCCCTGCACTGGCACACTGACTCCTATGTGCTGGAAGATTCAGCTGGGCTGATTAACGAGATTATAATTTTCATCTTTCTACTCTTAGACACTATTGACTCTGCTGCTGGGATACATCATGAATTAGACCATGAACGCTGCAGGCTACTGACAAACACATTAAAGTAAATGAACACTGACTTCTTTGAATCCACTCCTGCATGTGAGTCACCACAGTCAATTATCCAAATCAAACGTATGAACAGTAGGCAGCAAAAATACTGATTCAGATTAAGTCATGCACAAAATCTGTCTGTGTCACAGGAAAAAGACTTGATTTCCATTAGTGATGTTGTGGCATGGTCACAATAAAGAGGATTCAGCAGCAATGCTGGTACAGGGAACATCCCCCACAAGCTCTGCTCAGCCCTTCAGGAGCACTGGCGCAACTTCGCGTGGCCCCAGAGCCGGGCAGAAGGGAAGAGCTGCTCCTTACAGGTGACCACAAATACTGTGTCCGAGCACTCTTAACACATCTCAAGAGACAACTCTCTGCTGGGACGGACCCGAGCAGGGAAGTCACTGCGCTGCGTAAGGAGCGAGCAGACACATTCGGGTGGGAGAACGCTGAGCCCTCACGCCGGCACCTCCCGCCACCGCCCTGCGCGCCCACCGCTGGGAGCTGGAGCGGCTCTGACACACGAGCCGGCCGGGCCTGCGGAGCGAGGCCCGCGGGGGCGGAGAGCAGCCGCTCACCTCCTACCAGCTTCGGCACCTTCCCGATGCGGCCCGTGATCTCCGCCGTGAGCACGGCGAAGTCCTGCTCGTAGCTCTCGAAGTCGGAGGACATCGCGGCGATGGCGCTGCCGGGGCCGGGGGGCCGCTCCGCACCGCGCCGCTTCCGTGTTCTGCCACCCCAAAACGCGTCCCTCACTCCTCCCGCGGGCGCCTCGCCACACGTTCCGGCGAAACTCAGGTGCTTTCACCGGCACGGCCCAGCCCCTCTCGGCCGTCCCGACAACGCCTGTGCGGCCTTGGCGCGCAGGATCGCGCTGCACCGCAGGCACCGAGGGGAGGCGGCAGCCACGGGTCACTGCCGCCCCGCAGCCCCTCACGTCCCGCCTCGTAACCTGCAGGGAGGAGGAAGGCGGCTGCGGCGCTACCGGCGGGCCGCTGTTTCCCGGGGGCCCGT